>PVJO010014614.1:0-47723 GCA_004026905.1 Hystrix cristata | reverse complement strand
CCAGTCACACCTCCTTCATCCTCGCCAGTCTTCACCTCTGACAGCACTTTCAGCTAGGAACTCATCAAATGAGGAATCCACTGGTGAGTGTAGCAGCCCCATGACACAATCACCTTCCAAAAGCTCTGCCTTTGAACACATGAGAATTCTGAGGGACATTTTAGACCTACACGATAGCATTAAGTGGGAAAAAAAAAAACAACCTTGGATTTAAAATCTGTTGAAGAGGGACAATGGGAGAAGAAAGAGGAGGAAAAATCAAACATATAGACAACCAAAAAATAAAATAAAATAAAATAAAATCTGTTGAAAGCCTGGATAGAAAATAAAAAGTAGAAAAAAAGGTAATTTCATTCTCTCTTTGGAGATGAGACCATTGTTTTCTCTTTCCTTCTGACCCGCAAGCTTCCAGTTCTTAGGCCTTTGACTCTAAAGCTTGCCAGCAGTCCACCAGGTTCTTAGGTCTTGGGCTCCAAATAAGAGTTATACCATTTGCTCCCTTGATTTTAAAATATTGGGACTTAGTCAGAATTGTGCCACCAGTTTTCCTGGCCTCTAGCTTGCAGATAGCCTATCAAGAAATTTCTCCCCTCCACAACCAGGAAAGTCAATTCTCATACTAAAGTCCTTCCAATATATCTCCAAATATTCTATTGAGTCTATCATCAGAATGCTGAATAACACACACATACACACACACACATCACATTAAAAAAAAAAAATATATATATATATGCAATATGACTTGAATCTTGGCAAACCCATTCTTTTCCTTGTCTCTTCATTAAAGTCACAGATTGTAAACAAATAGAAATTTTGAGGCTGAAGTATGTTGTGCATTTTGTCTCAGAAACTGAATCAAGTCTGTCAAAACTAAATTCTGAAAATGATGAATTATATTAGTTTTCTCTTTCAAAAACAGTATTATTAACACTGTGCACCAACTCTGTTCTTTGTTCTGGACAAATAATTGCAAAGAGAAAAAACCAGACTTCACTAATAAATTAAGTTTTAAAGGGAAGAAATGGAGAAATTAGAACTTATGCTCTCCTGGTAGGAATGCAAAATGATACAGCCACATCAAAAAATGGTCTGAGAGCTCTTTTTTTTTTAAAAAAAAACACGTTGGCAGTCCATAATCATTGCATTATCACAAGGAGTTGGCGTAAGTGTAAAATACAACTCAATTCTTTTTTTTTCCATCCTGTTCCCCCTCCCCTACCTCCCTGCTACCTCCAATGGGAAGAAGATCAAGAATCTGACAGTTCTTCAAATGATTAAATACAGACCTACCCTATGATCCAGCAAATATACTACTAGGTATGCACCGAAGCTAAATGAAAATCTGTGTCCACGAAAATATGCACATACATATCCACAACAGCATTATTCACAACAACTAAAAGACAGAAATAATTCAATGTCCACTGATGAAAAGACAAAGAAAATATGATGTAATCATATATTAAAATAGTTTTCAGGAATAGAAACCTGTTATATACTGCCATGTAATACAACATGAATAAATCCTGTGAATATGCTAAGTGTAAAATCCCATCACAAAATGCTATATTTCATGCTTCTCTTTATAAAAAATTTCCAGAAAAGGCGAAATTATAAGATAGAAAGAATACACTGGTTTTTCTGGGGGTAAAAGGAATGAAAGGATGGAGGGAAAGAGACTGACAGTTAAAGGGTATGGAGCTTTTTCATGGGATAAAGGTGATATAAAACAAGTTTTATTATTGAACAACTCTGTGCTTAGTCTAAAAGTCACTGAATTATGCACAATAAACGATATAACTGCATGGTACAGGAATTATATTTCAATAAAGTCGCGAAAAAAGTCTCATGGATCCTTTGTGTCTATATAAATAATAAATGAACACATATTTATCAACCACCGTGCAAATTATTTGTGATGCATTCAGCAGGAAATAATAAATAATTTGAGAATTTTAGATATTCTATTATAGGAAAGTAGAGACAATTACAGTAACTATGTATAGCAAAAATAATGATGAGATTACATACAAGTAATCCTACGTGTATGGGTCCTACAGGAAGAGAGATCTCATAAAGACCTAAAAAAATCAGGGATGGAAGCCAGGAATTACCTGAACATATTTCTGAAGCGAGGTACAATAGTAAGGCATTCTATCAATATCCCAAGATATGTGTGCCAGGTCCACATGCAAGAGAAACTACTGCAGGAACAGGAACCTTGAATGAATGTGGCTGGAAGGAAAAATCCAAGGAAGAGGAGAAAGAAATTCTTGCAGTTATCAAAGTGTATAAGAACCAGATTGACTCACTGATACACACAACTGGCCAGGTAGAATACACTGATTACAAATACAAACTACTTCTGCAATATTGTACGACCCCACATCAAAGCCTTTATCACTCATGACTCCCTGATTATTGTGGCCCACAGGTATTTTTCTACAAGTGTCAGAGATTCATGAAACAGTAAGAGATATTTTACATGCAGTTTGTAGTCAATATCTCTGAAATGTCATTTTTTATTAATATCGTATCACTTTTACTAATATCATATCATTTCAAATGACTTAACATCATTTTATTTGCCTTGTCACTGTTATTTTTAATATTGTTTTTTTCTTTTTACACTAAAATATAATTACCATGAAGACATAAAAACCTGTCTTTCTTGGCATTCTTCCATCTTATTGCTAGAATAAGATACAAAATATAGTATGTAATATGAATGAACATCCATTAATCTCCTGTTTTCAGTTTCGTTTCTCTGTTTTCATGTGCTTCTTTGTTTGTAGTATTGAGGATTAAACCTAGGGATTTTGCACTGAGTTACACTCCCCAGTGCTTTTTTTATTTTTTATTTTGAGACAGTCACTAAGTCACTAAGTTGCAGAGGCTCAGCTTACATTTGAGAGCCTCCTGCCACAGCCTCCTAAAGTGCTGGGATTACCGACATGGGCCACCACATCCTGCTTCATTTACATATTTAACAAAAAAAATTTTTTTAATGTATTGAATCTTTCTAACTTTATAAAGATTTTCCATGAATAAAAAAGGAGCTGGTAATAGAGAGGGGCTAAGAAAGGATCAAGAAACTTGTTTTTCTCAAACCTTAGTTTTAAAATCCATGGTAATCATTACTTTAAAAAAGCTAAGAACACTACACTTACTATCTCTTTGCTTCTGAAAAAGTATCATCAAAGTATGGGCCTTTAAAGCACAGGTCAGACATAAGTGATTTCCTGAGGTACACAAGAATCCAAAGCTTGATCTAGATTTTATATTTTCCTTTGTAATATGCTGTTTCCAGAAATCTGACTATGTGGAAATGTAGTTGCCAGAGAAATGAGTGAAACAGTGAATCGTGAAGCTTTTAGAAGTAAGCAGTGTACATAATAAGGAAAGCCTATTATATTAATATTTTTTGGAAAATATTAGTGAATCTCGCTACACAGGTTTTATAGAAAAAATGTATTAATACAGTCTAAGCCGTACTGTTACATAAATGCTACAAAAAATAAATATAATGTTGCAATGAACTGAAACAATTAAAATAAGTATATATACTGGTTTAGTATTTGATAACAGTGACTATATCATGAATCCTAAACTTTCTGAACCAACATAAGAACAACTGATTTAGATATGTGCAAAGGTTCTCTTGTTTAATCTCAGCATCTTATATAGCACTTCCTCTTTCAATTATAATATTCAATTCTTTTTAAAGCCCAATATACAATAAATAATTAAATGAAGAGATAAATCATTAAAATAAAATTGAATTGGGTACCTATAGAAATAAATCAACCTTGGACGCATCCACAATCATAGCAGATTTTGCTTGCGTTGGCTTCTAATGTCAGAATAAGTAAACGTAGAATTCTTAGTTCAATAGAAATTATAATAGAGACCAATATATTAGACAATTTCAAAAGTATTGCATGAGATCTTTGTTTATTCTCATTTCAGATAATTTAAAAATCCACAGAATATTATCAGATTCTGTAGGTAGAAAGTAAAGAACAATAATCATAAACATTCTATAGCACAATTTTAATTATATTTTCATTATTTTGACTTATGTTAAAAACTTTCCCTCTCAAGTAATTTCAAGTTGGCTTTATTTATAATACACATAAAAACTATAACAAATCAACGGAATGATTTCTAATCATGATTAGTAAGGAAGTAGTCAGTGCTAACGTGGAACCTTCTGAATTGTAGCTAAATTATTTCATCTGTGACGAATGCCCACTTTGAAATAGCTAAATGACATTTACTGAGCACAGTATATTTTGATTTTTTGTTCCAAAGCTAATTTTGTTCCAAAGCTGGTAATTATAACAAAGGAAGCGACCAAAAACACAAATCAACTCACATGCGACCTAGCTATAATACATGAGTTTTCTAAATATTAAAAGATACTTGTCAAATTGCATTTCTATCTGCGTTATACTAAATCCTTAATTTAAAGGTTTAAGGTGTAAATGATTTTCTGGAACTCCCTTCCATAAGAATTGAAAATTTTCTCCTGCACTAATTATACTAAGATTTAAGCACTATCTTTATGGCTTCTCCAATTACAATTTATTTGATTTGACGAATCACATTTATCTACCCAAGAATATTATAAGGTCAATAAATAATACAAAACACACCAGACTGTTATGGAAGGTCAAAAAATACAATTTTCTTCTAGTGACAGAGTGAAATATTTGAAGATGAAATACTGTTCAAAAGACTGTGTGTGGTGTTTGAAATTACCACAGTGATAGAGTTATCAGTAACTAACTGCAAAGACCTTCATTTGATCATTCATGCCTTGCAGCTCACGAACACTATTAAATATTCTCTTGGTTTCTCGGCAGGTTTTCTTTGAAGTTGGCACATGGAACATGTTTCTGCATTTAGAATTATAATTCACAAAACATGTGATACTGATGTTTAAGTAGAAGATAAAAGGAGATACACTTTCACATTACTCAACAATTGTTCACTGACGTCAGTTTACAAGTTTACATTTATCACAAACGGTTTATTCTTTTTGAGAACTCAGTTTTGCCAAAAGTCAATCACATGCTATTGACCAGCTAGGTGTATTGGTCTTAGGAAAACATTTTAAATTACAGTCAATACAGTATAAGTGAGCTATTCATTAAAAAGTAAAAATAATTTTTATACAAGTACAAAGTTAGAGTAAATCAAAATAACTTTCACTGGCTATGTCATTTTTGCCAACAAAGTAATTGATGAAAACACTTCCTGAGTCAAAATTAAAACTTAGAACCATAATTCTGTGAATGTTAATGTTTTCCAGATTTCTAAATACATAGCAAGCATGATGCAAAGCACAAGTATCATCCCACAAAGGAACTTTTATGCATCACCGCAAGGGAAGTATAGCCAAAAACATGGAGGTGGTTCATGGTTACAAAAACCCACACTCCTAAAGAAAATCCTCTAATATAAGGACAATGAACCTGGTATGTGTCAATGTGATTAGTTTTACAGTCGATCACATAAACCACTTGTACATGTGCATGTGCACATACACACACACACACACACTCTCTCCCCCTCTCTCTCTCTCGCTCTCTCTCATTTGAAAAAAAAATCTTCCAAACCAATTCTAAGGATGAAAGCAAGATGAAATTCACATGGAGAAGTTAATGGCACACCTCTGAACAATTATCAATTTTCCATTCTGAAAAAATGTTCTGATTCTCTCAACAAGCCTTCATTAAAAGCTACTATGGACAAAGACTTACAAAGCAGCTGAGAATATAAGGACAAGTAAAGCAAAATTCTTTACTTTCCAACATTGGGGAAACCAGGTACACAAGTAGACTCTATTACTGTGTAATAAAGACAACATACCACATCAAGAGAATAAAGAAAAAAAAACAAAATTATCTCAAAAAATGTAGAAAAGGTATTTGATAAAATTCAATATTCCCTCATGATAAAAATGCCGAATGAATTAGGTACAGAAGGAACACAGCTCAGTACAATGAAGGTCATTTATACAAAGCCAACAGCAAACCTGAAGAAAAGCTGAAACCTTTCTCTCTAGGATTTAGAACACAAGGAATTCTACTTTTGCCACTTTTATAAAACATAGTTTTGGAAATTCTACCCAGATCAATCAGGTAAAAAAAAAAAAAAGCATACAGATTGGAACAGAAGTCCAACTGTCTGCTTGCAGATAGCATGATCTTGTATACGTAAAATAAACCCAAAGACTCCATGAAAAACTGTTAGGAGTAACAAATAAATGCAAGTAAGCTTCAGGATACAAAATCAATGTACAAAGATCAGCAGCATTGCTGCAGACAAATGCCAGATTATCTGACATAGGAATTAAGGAACCATTCTCACCTGTAATAGCTATGAAAATAAAATATCTAGCAATAATTTAAAATATTAAGAAAAACAAAGGCCAAAATAAAATTGAACAACATTCTACATTCATGTATTGAATCAACATTTTAAAATGTTCATACAACTTAAGTGATCTAGAGATTCCAAAAAACTGTATCAAAATACAAAGGATATTCTTCAAAGATCTAAAAAAGTATTTAAGAATTAGTACAGAAAAACAAAATCGTCAAATAACCAGTGTCATTTTGAGAAAAAAGAACAAAGCTGGGCACATTACACAATCTGATTTCAAAATACACTGTAAAGCTGTAGTCAACAAAACACCATGGAACTGGTATAAAAATAAACACACAGATCAAAGGAACAAAGTTGAGACCCTAGAAGTAAACTCACATCTACAGTCAACTGATTTTTGGCAAAGGCGCTAAAAACACACACTGGAAAAAGGATACTTGAAAAACTGGGTATCCACATGCAGAAGATGAAACTAGATCCCTTTCTTTCATCAGTTAAAGACATCAGTTCACAATGGATGGATTAAACACTGTTACAGTTTATAGACCTAAAATGTCCTCCAACAATCTCTTCTTCAGATGTGGGGCTTTTGTAAGCTGACTGGATGATGGAGGCTGTATACTCATCAACGAATCAATCCATTTTTGAGTTAGAGCTAATGACACTGCTCGGCAAGAAGCAGTTACCTCGTTTTACAAAGATACATGGAAATTTACGTGTACAGTATTTACAAACAGGAAGCAGCAAAAGAGTAACTGTAATATAATAACTTCTATTTTTAACTTAAAATGTTCACCTCTTGAAAACTGTATATCAGAGAGGGAGAAGTCTAAATTTTATAGCAGCAATAATTGATTGCTAACCTAGCAATTAGAAGTATATGGATAAACTGATTTTGGTATTTGGATTATGAAGTTTATTAAGTATAAAATTACTTAGAAAGGGACAGGTGGAAGTTAATTCCACATGTGTGAATTATGTTTTACACCGAACATATCTAATCTACACGCTCTACTCAAATGCACACATACACATAGCTCTAATTTCTATATATTTGCTCAATAAATCCAAAGCACAAAAATTAGGAATCTAAACAAAAAAAAAAAAAAAACTTCTCAAATATTACAAGTTGCTTGAAAATAATAAAAGACTAAAAGACTATCTGGTACCATATCCTATCTGTGTTGAGTCATGAGATACTTAAAGTAATGGGAACATTTACTCAAGAATTCTTAGTGAAATCCAGAACTGTCTGCTAGAAAGTTGTATATATATTTAATTTCCCTTTTAAAAGACTGATGTTCTCTCATGCATTTGTTGTGTCATCACTGTTGCTGTTCAAGTTTAAAAAGAAACAGTGGAAAACCATTTATATTGAAATGTATTCCTTCAAAACATAGTTATATCACACATGGAAATTCGGGGTGTCTCTGAAGTCATACTCGACATTGTCTAGATGACCCTCTAGCAATTTTCTGAGTCCCTGGGCCGAAGATATTTGTCTCACTTTCTACTGAGGAAACTACATCTCTCTAGTGGCAGAAGCTACATTAAAGAAATCTGAAAGGAATGCAAATTATTCCAGTCATAACAAGTAAGTGAATTTTGTCTTGTGGAGACTCAATTCATTTATATCTTGCAGAATAGATAATAAACATGCCATTTTATGTCCTACTGATCAATTTTTGATTTACAAGCAAATTAATTTCTACATTCTCACTCATTAATTCTTCAAATTTTCCTTTGTACTATATTTAACATCTTACTGATGTCTTCACTAATTAATGAGTTAAATATTTGAGTGTGTTTATTTTATTTTATTTTATTTTATTTTTAATTTCAGAATGAATCCGTTTATTTATTGTTAAATAAAACCAAAGATCCAAGGAAAAAAAGTGTACCTGAAACTGTAACTTACTATAATAAAGTGACTGAGAAAGAAGGATGTAACACAAAAGAGCAGAAGATCTTGTTATGAATACCAGTAACCAAGCACACTGAGTCTTTGAGGACTTTTCTTGAAAAATAAACAATTTTATAATTGGTTATTTCAAATTATGCCAGAATTTTAAACATGATTGAACTTTACATTTAGGGTGATTGATTTAGAATGTTTTTCTTAATAAAAATACAGAATATCTATTAAAATTTTACATTTAAAAAAAAAAGACTTTTAGTGATGCCCAAACAGAAGTAGAGAATTAAAATCTCACAGAAGGGATTTACTTATACAATGACCATGAGAAAGCAGAGTTACTGTGTTTATTTTAAGAGAGCAATGAGTTTATTTTTTCTAAAACTGAGCTTATCACAAAGTAGTTAGGTAGCCAAGAAAAAATTCTTAAATACTAGAAAGTATATGTCTAGAAAGTTATCATTCAGATCCTCCAAACAACACTTTATCAACATTACAGCATTAATAAAATGAACTCAAAAATACAGTCACCCATTTACACAGATCCACTAAATGAAAATATTCATATCAACCAAAAATACCCAATCAAAAATAAGTAAAATCAATTAAAAGTATACCTATTTGTATAAGCAATACAACCTCTAGAAAGAAAGAAATGTTATATAAAATGAATATAAGCTAAAATGTTGCACAACATAGCCTTAGTCACTGTGGAGCTATTATTACAATGAAATTTGTACTTAGTCCAACAAGTTCCCTTAGGAGTTAAGTGAAAAACACATTGGGAAGGACAAAAAAATTGAGTTGGAAATTTTAGCAAAAAAGAGTATGGAATAACTTCACATTTAAGAATAAATACTCATACAATTAATGCCTTGATTTTTCATAAAATGAAACAAAAGAAATTCTTAAGTATTTTATCTACAGAATAAAAAGCAAATAAAAAGTGTTATTTGAAAAAGCGATAAATTGCAGAAAATATGAATCATGACCATTCCAAAATAACTACATAAATTTACTGACATTAATTCTCCGGTGCCATAGGATTGATTTATGAACTCCATTTTCCCTCATAGCTATTTTTTA
This sequence comes from Hystrix cristata, assembly GCA_004026905.1. NCBI lineage: Eukaryota > Metazoa > Chordata > Mammalia > Rodentia > Hystricidae > Hystrix > Hystrix cristata. The sequence continues at coordinate 38,323 of PVJO010014614.1, read as the reverse complement.
TATTTCAAGGAATATATAATTCAGATTACAATCACCTTACCTAGTCTGTGATTCATATAGACAGAATCACCATCCACATACGCAGAAACCTAAGCTATTATTTGTCTCTAAACACAGATAGTGTTCTCTTGTGTAATCATATCAGGGACGATTCTGAATATAAGACCAACATACTTCATACTTTTCAAAAATGAGAATTTGTCTTACTCATGTTTTAATATTTTGCTATTTAGTATTTGTGTTTATGAAGAAGTCACGCTGTAATTTTAAAGTCACTGTAAAAATGGTACACGAACTATCAAGTTATTAGTACATATTATGAATGTATTATACATATATACACAGCCATGCACAGTAGGTGTGTATTTGTACATGTATAGGTAAATATGTACATGTATACATATGTATGTAGAACAGGAACTGGAAAGAAATCCTCTGAACTACTAATAGTAACAAGGAACTGCAGTTCTACTAACGGACCAGTTAATGATGGGTATGCTTTGTCATCCTCACAATTTTCTGATTAATTTTGATAGTAAGTGATAACATATTATATAGTACGCTTCTCTATTTATCACACATTTATTACATAGCTTCTGTCTTCAATCTTTCTAGCTGCCATTTCTCCACTCAGGTATTTCAAAATCCCATAAAGAATCTTGGATCTTACTTTTCTCATTTTGTTTCTATTTTGTAACTGAGTTGAGTTCACTGAATGTGGCTTATAGATTTCCAGCTAAGGCAAGTCTCCTTATGAACAACTTGTCCATGATACATTATAAATGCTTTACATCTCATTAGGCCTCCTTTAAATCCCACAACATAATTTCACTGCTACCAGAAGGAATCCCCTTTGAAGCCATGCCACTGACTAACCAGGAGCATGTTACACAGACATTAGCAAAGTCAGCGTGGAACCGATTATTTTCAAGGAATTAAGCAGCATGCTTTCAGCAGTAACCAAACTAGGGCAAATGGCATTGTAGTAACAGACATTTATTTTTTAATTATTATATTCCTTGAGTTCTAAGTGATTACAAAATAAACGTGTAAAAGGAAAACAGCAACTGTAAAGGCATTTTGTTGCACTTCAACAGTGGGAAGTATTAGTGTATTTAGCAGTTAGAAAAGTTCCAAGGAAATGCAATGCAGTCAGAGGAATCTTGAAAGATGTTGACTTAAATGAATCAAGGCTTCTTAGCCTCTCACCTCTCCCATGTCCACCTGTGCTATTTAAGCAGAGTCTGGGAAGAGCATGCAGGCAGGGCCAGGGAGGGCACAAGTGAGATTGTTTCTACGGATCAGAGATGAATCTTGAGAATAGCATCAAAGAGGTCTGAAACAGAAAGTAAAGGCTCAGAGGAGGCCTGTTCTTGGAGCCCAAGAATTTGATAATTTCTGAAGAAGTGAATGGAGACCATCCTACCCATTAGCCTGAAACACTGAGAGAACAAGGAGGAGGGAAGCTGCCTTCAGTGAATTCCCAGGTAGAGAGAGTACAATGCATGTACCACATATGTGTTAGCATCAATTAAGTGTACCACAAGTGCATACAAGGTAAAACTACAAGTTCAGGGGCACTAAACTTTGACTAAGAGCACACCGATACATTTAAGGAAAACAACCCACACATGGTGATACACACTTGTAATCCCAGCATCTTGGAAGCCTGGGGATTCTTAAATGGATCACAAGTTTGAGGCCATCTTGTGGAAGTTACTGATTTAGGAAGACTGACTCAAAATAAAAATTTAAAAAGTGTGGGGATGTAGCTCAGTGTGAAGACTCTGAGTTCAAATCCCTTTACTGCAAGAGATGGAGAGGGAGAGATTTAATGAGAGGGAGAGGGAGGAGAGAGACAGAGAAAGAGAGAGAAAGACAGGGAGAGGGAACACTCATAAAACAAGTTCTTGGAAATCCAATACATCATTATCAAACTATCCTCACACCCTCACCAACCTTATTTATTTGTAAAGTATGTACTATTGTCTAGCATATTTTTAACTATTCATTTTTAAAATTTTATCTTCTCAACAAGCAGAAACTCTCCATGCACATACATGTACGTTTTATTTGCTTTTTAATCCTAAGGGCCAGTGACAGTGTTAGACACAGGGTTCATACTCAAGAATTTGTTGTATCAATGAATAATGAATACATAAGTGTCTTAGTTACTTTTTTGCTGCTGAGACAAAACACTCAACACTTAAAGTTAAATTCCATCCAAAATACCCTTTGAGTAGGTAGCACTTACGCCCAGGGTGGGGCAATCTTAACCACAGCATCACACACCCTAGATCCAGCCACTTTCGAAAAACCCCACCTATGACCACAGGAGACTTTGGGGGGACATCTAGATATAAACCATAACAGTAAGTAAATGAGTAAATGAATGAATGAATGAATGCAGGTCACTTGCAAATAAAACCAGTCTCTGAATATCCTCAGCTCTTGATACATGTCAATCATCATCACACAGCACTGGAAAGCATTTTGAAAATGAATTATGGGTGTGTACATGTGCGCCTACTGGAGTCATGATATAAAATGTACCAAAAATCGGTGACTACTGGACAAATATTTACTAGTGTGGTAGCCCATATTATTTAACCTATTACCTTTTCTGCACCATCTATGCTTCCCTATAGGAAGAGTATAATTCACTGCCTGCTGATTTCAGGCTCACTTGTAATCATATAACTTGCCATAGCCAGAGGAATGTCGCCAGCTGGGATTTTACTGCATTTGGGCAGACTTTGAAAATGTTAATTGGTAGATTCATTGGTTCCTCTTGCTTTGGGGCATTAATCATGAAAGCTGCATGTTACACATAGTACCTGGCTATTTTTGCAGTCTGATTTCTAGAAAAGGAAAACATGTAGCCCAGATGATCCCATGAGGACTAATGTTTTCCCACAGCCTCTTAACATGAGCAAGAAACAAATTGCCACATGTCCTTGGGTACACTGGGTTGTTTTTGCTGCATAAAAATCAGGCTAATCCAGTACCATGAAGTATTTCATAAAACGGAATCATTTGTATATTAATAAAAAATGTAAAAGAGCAAGAAAAGTCTACACATCATCTGTAAATACTTTCATGAAGTTTTACATTGCTATGAAAAGCCCTGATAAGTCCTTTTCAGTGTGTGAACTTTGTATTTTCTAGCTACAAAACAGACGTTCCCAGCATTACTTCATGCTCTGAATTTGGCGACCTATACCTGAGTGCAGAACTGAATGAGTTAGCAGGTAAAGACACACTGGATAAGCCAAAAAGTACCCGTCTATTAGGATCAATATATTCATGTATTTACATGCAGTGTCAATTTTAACTTCAATAAACTCTACTGCTTGATTTCACTGTAGTTCTCTTCTGCATAGCAACCAAACGAATTTTTATTTAAGTTAGTCTTTGAGTGTTCATAGTTACACATTTTCTATAGACATACTTTCCTTGATAAATGTAAGAAGAAAATTAAAGTGATTACCTTTTAAGTTTTTATTTACCCAATTATGACTTACTAGCTTGAGACAAAAATGAAATAAAAATAAATATCTACATAAGGCATATTTTAAGTGAGAAAGTAACTGAAGCAACACTGTGGTCATCACCAAGACTTTTATCTGCAGTATATTTTACTCTCTGTCTTCTGGACTCAGAAATTACAGTTCCTGGCCACCTACAGATGGATGGAAACGGACGAGTAGTGCATAATGAGTTGTGGGTAGAAGGGCCAAAGCATAAGGGCTGGTCTGTGACATTAAGAGTTCATTCTTCTGGCACTGTGACTGGTGGTGACACCTAGTCAGGAGCTGCTTCATTACCTTGGGTTTCGAAAGACTGTGCGCGCGCGCACACACACACACACACACACACACACACACACACAAAAGAAAAGAAAAAAAGAAAGACTGCACAGAGTCAATGTGCCCTGTCAAATATCCAAGACTTGTAGCATGAACAAGGAAAAAAGAGACTTTCACTTTAAATTAGGGATTTTTTTAGTTTATTTCTTTGACATGACCTAACACAACCTAGTTCAATAAAACAGAATATATGTATAAACATATTATATATATAAAATATGTGCATGTGTGTGTTGTGTAATATGTCTTCTCAGTATGTATGTACACAAAATAAGTCTAGGATAATAATGCAAAATTATATGTAACAATTTTCTCTAGGAGAAATGTGCATGTAGAAAAGTTATAAGTTTAAGAAATGAGTTATAAAAATAAACACAACCTTCATAGCTTTGAAAAAGAATATCTTTTAGTACAAAAGGTGAGAAAAGATAATTAATTGCATTTCTGCTTGGAATAAAGACTAGAAGCAGAATCTCAGAAAGGTCAAGTATCCACTTCTGGCCTTTGTGTTTTCGTGTGGTATTAAGGAACAAGCAAATAATAAGCCTCCTGTGCCGTTAGCATGTATTTTATATGAACTGTCCAAACCTACAGTGTTTTAGGTAGAAAAAAATGCACTGGTAGGAATGCGGGCCCCAATCCAGCCAGCTGTACATGAAATGTGAACACAGCAGAGGAAGGAATGACTAAAGCTGGGTGAACCCAGAACATCAGAGATGAAATTTAAGCTTAAACTTCATATGTAGCCTAGCCTCAAGAGCTACTCTTTTCTCTGCTTTTACCTTTACTCTTGCTTTTTTTTTTTTGGCGGGGGCTTTATTTGTGACCCTTTCGAGGAAACCATTTTAAACTCTTTTTATAAATTATTGTCCCTCCATTATTATTGATGACAGCACTGCACTGTTTCCATTACAGCATTTAACAATTTAAAATTATTAATTAATCTGTTATGTATTGGTTTTTTGGCTGGAGCCACCCTGAAACATGTATTCCATGAAGTCAGGGATCATGGTTACCCCTCCTAACATTTTGTCCCCACCTTTAGGCAGTGCTAGACATATAGGATAGAAGGAATAAATATTTTATAAACCAATGATTCATAAAATAAATCATTATTCCATATATACAACTTTAACAAATAGAGATAAGATATAACAATATTGGTAGTTTTACTTATACTTCCTGTTGTAGGAACTGTCTACTATGATGTGCATAGTCCCATGGTGAAATCTATCCCCATTATGACATATTGAGAAGGTAGAAAATTAATTTGACTCTGGTACTTGGCTTTGGAGATGGGACACACAGGAGGATGTTCAGGTGAAAGAGGCCATAAGGTGATGCACCAATCCAGGGGCACCGCAGCTTTTTAAAGAGGATAAGTAACCTGAGCTACAGCGTTCTGTCTGACCATGTGACACACTGCACTGCCTCAGGATTCTGCAGACTGCCCACCATCAAAAAGCTCTTCACTGGATGAAGCCAAAAGATCTTCAGAGCTGTCAGAACCATGAACCAAATAAACCTTTATGCTTTATAAATGACTCAGCCTGTGATTCTCAGTTATAGTAAGAGAAAATGGACTAAGAGTCTTAGACAAAACACAATTCATTTTTAATGAATTCCCTGGTTATCTCAGGCAAGGCAATGAGAACTGCTACTGTCTCTTTTTTCTCCAACACTTTAGGGAAATGTATGCGTTCATTCTGTGAAATTTCACTGCATTCTAGGGAAAATGTTTCAGGAACATGCCCTGAAATTTATAGCAGTGTAAAATTAGCTGAAGATTCTTGAAATTTTGCAAAAACAGATCAAATTGCCCATGTAAAGAATCTGTTTTAAAAAATAAAAACAAAAAACAAAAAAAAGAATCTGTTTAAAGGATCAATTTTCTTTACAGTTTTCTTTGAAGGCATGCCTTTTGAGAGAATTAATTTTGATAGCTGTTTCTTAGCAAACTGTTTTGAATAGTTCTACTTACTGGACTGTTCTCTGAAACCTTAATGAGAAATCTCTAGATTGTTGCATTTCTACTTTATGCCAAAAAGAACACAGAGATGGGCATTTTATGCCTAGATCATTTAAAATTTTAGTAAAAATGAAATCAAATCACTGAGAGTGCTGGCACACTCCTACAATCCCACTTCAGAGGCTGAGGCAGGAGGATCTGGAGTTCAAGGTCAGACTAGGCTACACAGAGATGCTATTTCCAAATAATTTTTTAAAAACTGAATTCAAGAAAATACTCCTGAGAACTCTGAAAAGAGATGCCTGTATTTGCATTATTTAGTTCTTCTACAAATTTATTACATATCCTTATGTGCAGACTCACTAATATATTCTGTCAAGGTATTTTCAATCTTTTACAAACAGGTTTAAATTTAATTTGTATTTTAAACAAGGTTTCAATTCTTTTCATCAAAAGTTCAACGTGTTCAAAGTATGATTTTCCTTACGTAATGTTCTCTCTTGGTCACACTGTGCTCCCAAGTACATCTCTGCTAATTATTTTTAACATTAGGGCTAAAAAAAATGTATCTCCATTATGTTATTGGATTGCAGTTTCATCACCACCATATTAAATACACATTAAGAGAAAAGGCCCTATTCTGGTAAACAAAAAAACATTAAGGCAGACAGTCTTCAGTGCTGTGATTACTGCTTCCTCTTTAAGTGCATTCATCTGCATTCACTCTAATAATGGATTCAATGACAAGCTGGTTGACCTTCTAAAGTTTCTGATGCAAATCGATATTCATGAGTGAAGACCATGAGAGTCTGCTATTTATATTCTGAAAAACTGTCATAGGCAACAGGATTTCTAAATTCTGCTTATTAAACCACTTGACACTGCTTATATAATTGAGAGAGAAGGCTTGGGTATGAATTAACCAAATAAGTGCTTAATTCTGGGAGAAGCAATTTAACTCAATTTTTTCTTTTCATTATGTACACAGCAGAATACCAGGAAGGTTCTGGTAATTCGCTTTCACATTGTGGATTTGACATCATAATAAGAAAGTAACATAAAAATATCGTGCACTGTGGTTTTCCATACACAGTCCTTGGACCTACTTGGGCACACCTTAGGAAGTATTATAAGGCCCTGACTCAAGGCTATGGAATCAGACACTCTGGATGGGTAGAAGAATCAGTAACCTGTGCTTTAAAAGTCCCTCAGCAGATCTAGATGCTAATATTTGGGAATTACTACTTTAATATTTTCTACAATAGTCAATGGACTCTTAAGTACAGATGTCTCCCCTTGCAGGGGGCGTGTGTAGCTCTGACTTGAAGACATTCTCCCTCTAGATGGGCTCTTCTGGCCCCTAAATTTTAGGTTCACCTCTCCAGGAACTACAGAGGTGATGGACGGATAAATGCAATCCTCACTTGTATTTTTACTCTTAACTGCCACATAATTAAAGTCATGCTTTGTTCCTGACTGGAAGATAAATGAAATGAAAACCATCTTAGTCTAAATTAAAGTTCTCATCATTGCCAGTTTTTAAACCTAGACCAACATGTTGTGTCCAAGCTTAGTTCAATGGTAGCTTAAAAAACAAAAAATCAAAAATAATCCAACTGTTGAAATCTCCTTTATATATATATGACTGATGGTCCATAAGAATTCTCCAGATAATCTGGATCTCTGGATAATAACATCTATGCTTTGGATTCTGACATAAATAATTTACTTCCATCATTCATCATACAAGAGTTACCTTCCTACCATTGTTGCATCAAAACCAGCGTCAGGTTCTCAGTACTTGTTCTAAAATTTCAGAGACTATCGCTGTTATCCTAAACAATAAATGTAGAAAGTTAGCATTTGGTCCACAGGATCCCTTGTCTTTTTGAAAGAACCACTAAGTAAATTCTGAGAACTGCTCTTTGCAATCAAATAATACACTTTAAGCAGTATTACCTGCAATGGCTAAATTCAATTCTTACATTTCCTCTTAGAGAGCCACACTCTTCTAACTACTATTCATCCTGAAAAAGTTACGTACCAAATAGCAAAAGGGTCACGTTGATGATTTATCAGTGTTGTTTAAAACCAAGGAAATATATTACAAAAATCTGAAAGGATACTAAGATCAGGGATATTTGATAATGCTGCTAAAGTATCAAATTTAAATGTGAACTAGAATGTAGCTGAAAGAAGAAACTGCAGTTTCCAAGAGTCTAAGAAAAAGAGAGAATCACAACATTTACTTCCAAACTGTCTTCCTTCTCTATGAGAAAATATAAACTACTGATAATTAGTCCTGTGTGATGACACCTCCCACGTGCTAGGCTCCTATGCCCAGGCACTAACACTTGGGTGTGATGTTAACTGCATCTCATTTATTATTGTACAATGACTATTTCAGTAGAATGTGACTGCTGTTCTACCTCTGGCAAAATCTCAAGGATGAGTTTCAATCTGAAAAGTTTCAAGAAATTAGAGTACCTGAGTTGACAAATTATGCATGTGAGTCTACAGATTTACAAAATGGGAAATTATTTATTTGTTTCTCTTTCATTCCAGAATAATCTTAACGTGCATTTTTACATCATTTTATTGAAAACTGTTACAGTCTAACCTTCAGAATTCATTAGAAGGAAAAATGGTTTATTCTGAAACTTTGAAGCAAATAATTTGGTCATTCATTCATTCCAAATCAAGTTGTATTAACTCTAATTGTTATAATTTGCCCTAGGGTTTTCTTTATAAACTGTAATTCCTGGAATGAATTACAGAAAGACAGAGGGAAGGGAGGGAGAAAGGAAGATAGAGAGGGTGTGAGGTAGGGAAGGAGGAAGGGAGGCAGGAAGAAAAGTAGAAAAGAATTGCTATAATTTAGATCATAAATGGCCTGTTATGCAAATGCCCATACTTGGGCAGCACCTTGGCTTACTGGGAGTTGGTCACTGGAGAAAGACCCTCAAAGAGGATTGTGGGACCCCAGCCCTTCCTCTTTTTCTTTTGCTTGTTCGACTGCCAGCCATGAGGTTGAGACTTCACTTGTCTACAAACCACCTACCATGATGTCCTGCCTCACTAGGACCCAAAGCCATAGACAGGTTCACCTAACCAAGAACTGAAGCCTCCAAACCCGTGAGTCAATATTAATCTTTTGCTTTTTTAAGTTTATTATCTCACATATTTGTTACAGTAACCAAAGGATGACAAATACATGAGGAAAGAATGAAAGAAAAAATGAAGACGAGAGAAAGAAAGGAAGGCAGGAAGGAAGAGGAGGACTACAAGGAGAGAAAAAGAGAGGACAGAAGACAAAAACACTTATAAAAGAAAAACTATAAGGAAAGACAAAAAGCAAGTATAAAAAGAAACAGATTAAAAACAAAATTAATAGTCAAACCAGAAAGACCCAAATTTAAAAAGCAAAAATTAAGAATACAAACTAAGAAACAGAAGATGGGTTTGTGAAAAAATCAAGTATTATTTTATCATTATTTTACCATTTACAAAAAAAAAGTTTTAACCAGTCTTAACTATAGGTGGTAAAATACATATTCATTTAAAATATAAATACGAGGAATTTATACCTTTTTCTTTCTTTTTCAGTTTTTTCCAATTAATCAAGGAAAAAAATTCAGTTTGATACAAGTCTGTTTTTCACACTTAAAAACTTTCTCAGTTTTTCTTTTTAACAAAGAAAGAATAGAGCTGCAGAGCTTTTGACCTGCTGTGAAATTCAATGATGTTATATCATTACTCGTTACAATTTTTTTTGCCATTAATTTCTGTACAAGGTTCTGAACTGGCAAAAGAAAAATGGAATTTTAGAATCTAGTCTGGCCTATACTTTATATTGCATGATTTTCTTTTATACTGCACAGTTTCCAATTTCTGCATTGAATCTAAATAAATTAGGCTTCTTTTCTAAAGTTGTATGACTCCTAAAGCCAAAGTGGACACTGGAAAACAGATATCTCTCTCTTCCTCCCTCTCTCTCTCCTCAGAAATATAGACTGAAGAAATCTTTAAATTATATCTTTACAAACTAGTTTCACATCATGGCCAACTAATTTATTTTTAAAAAGGATTATTTTACTCTTCCTATTTATGCAAGTATATGTAAGTGTTTCACGCTATTAACATATTTATGATGAGAAACCAAATGAAAACTATTTTATTTAACATTTAGTCTACTGTATACATGAATCCACTTTATTTTAGTAATGAATGTTGCCATAGACTAATCTGAATTTTAGTGCCTAGTGTTTTCTTGCCTAGTTGCATATTACATGCATTTTTATTTTTAAAGCAAAAGTAATGTGATTCAAATATTAGGATGACGCTATTCAAAGCAGTAGCTAGTACCTGAAGTTATTAAGCACTCACATGGGGTTAGTCCAAAAGGTGTATTGTATCAAATAGTAATTTTTCTCCACAACTTATTGCTGTTACTTGGTGGCTTCCAATTTGACAAAATTATGAACAGAGCTGTTATAAACATCTGCACCAAAGTTTTTATGTTGACTTTTTTTTAAAATTAATTTAATAATACTTAGAAGCATAGTGCTCAGCTGTGTGGCATTTGCTTTCTTTTATTTGCATTTGTCCAGTATGCCTTTGACTATTTTTTAAATTAAAAAAAAGCAAATAATCTTATTTTAGGTATACTGCCCATGATTCATAATAAACAAGAATAACTTATATTACACATGGATGATTTTACCCAACCTAAAAAATCATTATTTGTAATCAATAAAATGTATAAAGGGGGGGCTGGGGATTTAGGTCAATGGTTAGAGTGCTTGCCTCACCAGCACCAGGCCCTGAGTTCAATCCCCAGCACAAAAAAAAAAAAAAAAAAAGTATAAAGGTACATACAGTTTACTATTTGACTGTTCCATTTATTTTTTTAAAAAATATATATATACACACATATGCAGGTATTTTTGCTACAAATACATTTAAGAGACAGCAAGTATCTAGGAATGGAACATTCTTGTATTTTACTTCCTTTTTTTGTGTTCCAGCATTTAAGACATAATCAGGACAGCCATTTTCAATCTTTTTATACCAAATCTTGTCTTCAAACAAATCTTGCATGAAAATACAATACATAAAACGTTAGCCACAACACAATTCCTCTAGTTGAGTCACATAGAATTATTTCTTCTTCAGTTCTTTTCAATCCTTCTGAGAAGGTTCCCCAAAAGAGTCTTTGCTTTACAATACAATTCATTTACCATCTCAGTAGAATGTTCCGAACCTATTTTCTCACAAAGGGTAGGTAGATTTTGAGAAGCAATGTATATTTTCTCCATATTATTTTTCTGGTACCTACTCACAGCAAAAGAGCCTAGAATTTTACTCATTATTGTGATGGATGTTCTCCTGCTTAGGTAAATCTATTCAAACAAAAGAATGACTTGCTTTAAATAAAATGCTATATACTCACAGCACTCTTATAACAAAATATCCCAATAACAGATAATGCAATAATATAATTTTAAAAAAACTCTATTCTTTAATCAAGTTCCCTAGAAGAAGTAAAGTCAGATCAAGGAAAAATACAGTGTAATGTCTTAGACGAAATACAGACTAGATGTTTTAAAGATATTCTTTGAACAACAAAATCTTAGGAGAAATATAAATTTAAAAAAAAAGCAGATTTGGTGAAAATTCATATACAGTCATGTATTCATATTAGAGTCACGGGGTTTTTCATTTTGCCCTTGTCCCTCCTCACTTTTTCTTTGCTTGCAGTCAGTTCCCCAAAAGGGTAAATAATAATTACAAACTACCACATAATGCAGCCATTAAAATGCAAAGACAAAATATTAATTATGGAGGATATGCAAAGGATATGTTAAGCAGAATCAAAAAATGCAAAAGAAAAAATATTTAGGAAATAAACTCTCCTTGAAATAAAGAAAAACATGAGATTTAATGTAAAAGAGCCATCTATATATTGATTTCACCTAAATTTAAAAATAAAGAATGCACATAATATGCAACTAGGCAAGAAAACACTAAGGCACTAAAATTCAGATTAGTCTATGGCAGCAATCATTGCTAAAATAAAGTGGATTCATGTATACAGTAGACTAAATAATTGTCACCCAAAGAAATTAAGTCCTAAACCCTTAAATTTGTAGAAGTTGCTTTGTTTGGAAGAATGTATACCAGATTTGACTAAGTGAAGAATTTGAGGAGAAGAAAACTACCCTGAACTGTACAAACTGGTTTTAAATGTGAGTTGTTTTCATCAGTTTTTCTGACACTGAGACAGCACCTGACACTTACAACCTAAATGAGGCTCACAGTATCAGTGGGTTCAGTCCATTACCAACAGGCTCTAAGGCAGAAATGGCATAGTAAAAGGGAATGGTAGAGGAAAATTGCTTATACTACACTGGCCACGAAGTGGACTGGGCTGTGGGAGAACGACTTGAATACACTCTTCCAAGTATTACCACAAATGATCTGCCTCCTCTGTCAAGGCCCAAACTCAGAACACATGAGGCTTTCAGAGACCATATTAGATCTAAACCATAACTTTCTACCCCTGGCGCCCAAAAAACTCCAGTCCATCTCATTATGCAAAATGCATTTAGTCTATATCTAGAGTCACAAAAATCTTAACAGGTCCAGTACTGCTGAAAAATCCAAGTTCAAAGTCAAAAAGACACTTACATATTTCCAAAATACAACTGTACAGGGTAAACATTTCCTTTCCAAAAAGGAAGAACAGAGAGACAGAAAAGAATAGGACTAAAGCAAAACCTGTACCCTAAAGGGCAAACATGAAATCATGTAGCTCCATATCTGTCATCTAGGGCAGGTTATAGTGAGATGTGAGCTAAAAAGGGTCTAGACAGCTCCACTCATATCTTGCCAGTAGCATCAGACTGGCTCACTCTTACTGTCTGTAGCTTTCCTTGGCAGATGTTCTACATTCCTGGCATCTCTAACTTCTTGGGGTATCCACTGAACTTTCAATTTCATTCTCATAGTTTCATGCATCAGCCTCTCAGGGACACACTTCCTGTACTCCCAGACCTTATTCTGAAAACTCGGTAGAATCTTCTGTGAACTCACAACTCTTGCATTCTGCATGCCTGTAAAACCAGTACCATATGTATGACATGAAGGTTTGCTGTCAGATTGAGCACTGTTTGGGCCCCCATGAACCATGGCCACAGTGATCTCCAGGTGTCTGTACAGCTGAGCATGGTGAATAATTCCCTAGGCAGCCCTTTTTAAGCTTTCTACTTAAAGCTGCATCTTGAGACTATGATAGATGGAACCTTGCTGATTCCTGAGATGCCTTCAAGTCATTTTTCCTATGGTCCTAAAGCAAAGTACTCAGCTTCTTTTTAATGCTAATATTTTCAGCAACCATACTCTCCATGTCTCCAACTTTGTAAGTGCTGCTTTTCTGTTGAAACTGCAAATGTTTTAAATTTCCTCTTTGCTCCTAATTCTTACCGCAGGTCTGGCCAAAAGCAGTAGCAGTAGTCATGCCACAACCTAAATACTGGGCTGTCTTAAAATTTCCTAATCAACATTAACTGGTTGATCATCTTCACCAGAAAGAAAGAGGAAAAGCCAATATGAGGACACAGACAGGGACCTCTAGTGCAACTAAAATAGATTTCTGGCTTCTGGATTCCGATATATGAGAAAATAAATCAGTGTTTTTTAAGCCTCTAATTTTGTGGTAATCTGTTATGGCATGTGTAAGAAACTAATACATAAGATATTTCGAGAGAAAGTCTGACTCAAGAGCATTATGTCAAAACTAAAATTATTAACAATATATGAGAAACTAGGAACTAGAACCTAGCTTAGCAAACAGAACAAATAACTCAATATAGTATGAAATCCAAACAAGAGATAGATAAGCCAAACTAAAATTCAGTAACAGAGGAACTATGATAAAAGAAATAATAAGTCGCCAATCAATTCAATTATAAAAATCAAGTTTTTAAAATTGTGCCCATCAGGGTTTCAAACATACATAAAATGTATTAGGAGGAAATACACCAGGGACTGCATAATGTGAAAATGTGAACCAAAACTACAATACACTTCTAGTAAAGGGATCTTAAAAATATGTAAATAAAATGAATAATACAAACACATGAAAACTGCAGCTCATATTTTTATAATTTTTTCTGAAATTTAACGTGATTTGCGGGGAACTATTACGGTTAATTTCATATATCAACTTTGTTAGGCTTCTGTAACCAGGTTTTTAACCAAACACTACTCTCTAGGTGTTGGTCTGTGAAACTTCTTGTAGCTAACATTATCTCAGTTGACTTTTAGTAAAGATTACCCTTGGGCAGGTAATATGGGTCGACCTCACAAAATCAGCTGACAGCTTGACGAGAATGATGAAAGTCTCCACAGAAGAGATACTGCCTGCAGCCTGCAGCATGAGGCTGCTTGACTTTCTGGCCTGATGATTTATCCTGCAGATTTTGGACTTGTTGGTACCCACAACTGTGTGAACTTATCCCTTGAAACATACCTGCCTACCTTCTTATCTACCGTCATATCTTCCTATCGTTTATCTATCATTACAGCTATCCACCCGTCTACTCATCTTATTGGTTCTGTTTTTCTGGAGAACCCTGACAAATATAGGAACTAACTCTTCTCATTATAAATTTTAAAAAAAATTTCTTCAGTTGTTCTTCAGTTTAAAAAAATCTTAAATTTTAACTAAAAATATGGCTTTATAACAGGAAGCCATATAAAATATTTCTTCCCTCTTTTCACTTTCCTCTTTCTTCCTTATTTCTGCATATCTCTAAGTATTCATGAATAAACAACTAAAACCACATAAAATAAGTACTTGTGAAGGTCATTTCTATCTGGTGAGTCATTTTTTTTTTTGACTTTCCCGTTCGTATTTTTTGGCACATTCATAAACCTTTGCGAGTAATCCCATGTGATTTATTTTCTAGAAGCATTCAAAAATAAGTAATGCTGAGACAAGTAATGATTTGGAAGAAAATGAAAGTGCCACTCTTTCTTAAATACACTAAAATTCTACATTTAAAAGAAAGATTTAATGTGGGGAGATGGTAGCCGAAGGAGTGACTGAACCTGAGTGTTAAGGAGGGACCTTGAGGAGCAGCAGTTCCCAGGCTCCTGGAATATACGATCAGAGTTTGGAGCAGAATCGGGAGGACCACAGTCAGCAGAATTAAGAGCAAGTCACTGTCAAAGATGTTTGCTTTGGCCAGTGTGCCCCCCTACCCCAATAAGACTGCCTAAACTAGATCAACATGTGTCACATAACAAACCATCCCATTCCAGGCTTGACAAAAAATCCTATACAACACAGTGCAAAATTCTTTTCTCCTACATCTTTGTTCTCACGTCTTTGAGTTACAAATAAATAAGCACAGAGGTCTCAGTTGGTTGCTGTTTCCCTGAGGCTCTCTTATGCCCAAGAAGCAGCCCCTCTCAATTCTCAGTGAATTAGATTGAAATAGATCTCATCTCCCAGTAATCTTCTTCAGCCACAGTCACACACTGTGACAACTGAATGCAATACAACAAAAGAAAGGAAAACAAAATAAATTAAGCCCAAATATGAAAAACATAAACTACTAGTGAATATCAAATTTTAGTCAGACTGTACTTTCACACATAAAAATCCAGAAAATAAATGACAAAAGGAAAAATAATTTAGCAAAATAACAAAAATAACTGAGAGAGAAAATTATATGCCAAAATGTTATAGAAAAATTAAGAAAATGTTGTGAAAAATGTATTCATTATTCATAAAATGTGCACCATCCATAAAGTAAACAACTATTTCTGTTTATCTGCTTCCAAAAATTCTAATAATTAGTATGGTCACAAGCACAAAATAGGAATTAAGTACTATTCTAAAGACCAGAAGGGAAAAAAGCAGAAAAGGAGAAAAACGGATAGGTGGAAATTATGTCAAAATTTTAGAGTACTTGGTTGAACTCTGAATTTCTTCACCTTTCCCACAATTGGTTTTATTAACTATATAGTATTTTTTTAAAAAAGAAAAATAAATTTCCTTAAAATGAAAAGTAATAATGCAGAATTAAATATATTGAAATTTTACCTCCTCTTATCTGTCTCTCTTTGATACATGGAGCATTGAATACAGGACCTCCTTCTCCCCTAGCTTTATTGAGTGCTGGCCCTCTTAACAGTGGGCAGATGAACTGTTCTATCTGTGAATGTGCATTCTCATTACTCACACTCTAGCTCCAGAGGATAAATTACTTCATTTCTCTCCAAATGGCCAAGAATGGCCTTGTTATTTTTGTTTTTTTGTTTTTTTGTTTTTTTTTTTTTACTTCAGACAATCATCATAGGAAAAACAGAAACAGGGACGGTTGAATTCATCCCAAGCAGCCTTGATCCTACACATTTTCTTACATGAAACTGAATCTTTCCCGACAAAAATAATTATTTATTTAAATAAAATGTGTATTTCGTTAGAAACCACAAAATGAAAATAAAAATCACAGAATCCCTATAGGCAAAGTCTATCCAGTTCCACTGTAAAGAAAAATGAATTCTCTCTTTCTATACATATATATATTTTTGTCTTTGTTTTACCTAAAAATTGTCAAACACAAAAAAACCATTAGAAACTTCTTTATTATTAGTTACAAGCTCTAAGAGCTACAAAAGACTAAAATTAAAAAAAGCATAAGACACATTGCTTCCTTTCATCAAAAATAACTTAACAACAAATATTAAAATATGATCTCTGCCTTCAGAATTTATGTTTTATAATTCATTTTAATATCCTGCAGAAATAGTAATTCAAATTCATATAATTTAACTATAATTGGTGGATACGACCACCATGCCTTTTCTACAGAGCAACTTTAATAATCAAAATATTTACATTTCTTTAAAAGGATATTATCTCTACATATAAGGATAATGGCAAGATTTAAATAACTAACTGAAATCTGTTTTATCACAAAGACTACATAATATTTGCTCAATCCAGTCTTCCCTAATCAGTCTCACCACAATTCATCTTCTTTTGTTCTTTTTATGCTCACCATCTCAAAAGCACAGGGATGGGCACTCCACTGTTTCTCCAGCCAAGTTAAAAGCTCTGCCAGTGAAAACTTCATGCTTTTGTTCATTTAAAAGCATCCCATTTCCACTTCCTCATTCATTTTAATATGGGTTTGGTATGTGTGAATTTCCCAAGGAATTTTATAGAAAGTACCTTAATTCTCACAGTAGCCTCAGGATACATTTATTATAGTCACACCCATTTCTCTAAGTAAATAAAACAGAGGCAAATCAAATCAGAAATTAATCCAAAATCATCTGATTCTAAAACTTTTCCTGTTTTCATTATTGCATACAACCACATCACAGATGCCCATCAAGCATTTGGAGGCAAAAGGAGGTGGGCTATTCTCAGATTTGGGTGCAAGTAACTCAGTTTTAATGTCTCCTTGTCTTTTAAAAAGTACTGGGTATAAATCATTTGAAGGATTTAGAAGATACTGGAATTAAATCTAATTAAATTTACTAAAGGTAATTTGGAAGTTAAATCCTTGTACCTGGCTTTCAAATTTCTTTAAACAAATTTTTCTTTCCATTGGAATAAATTTTGTTTCTCAATTAGTTGACAAATAGAGTACAGGGAGTTCCTGCATTATCTTCACTCAGGTACTCCAGCATTAATTTTTTTTTTTTTTTTTTTTTTTTTTTGTGGTGCTGGGGATCAAACCCAGGTCCTTGTGCTTGCAAGGCAAGCACTCTAATCACTGAGCTAAATCCCCAGCCCTCCAGCATTAATTTTAACATCCCTCCTAACTATGATGCATTACACAGAACCAGGAAACTGACATTCAGAAAATACTAAGAACTGCAGGCCTCATTAAGATGTCACCTACCTCCACATGTGCTCATTGTTGATTTGCATGTGTGTGTGCAGTGCTATAAAATTGTATCATACATATAGACTCGTATAATCATCACCATCATCAATATTCAGAACATTTTCTACACCAATTTTATATAAAATATGCACACTATCTCTACATATGTCATAATCTCTCAACTGTGCAAAATGTTTTTGGTACCCTGATTTTACATCCACTTCCTTTGAAATCGCAATAAATTTATTTTTAAACTTGACAAATTGTATGTCAATGGCTTTTGTGGAGGCTACACTCTGAGGCAATGTATATGCCCCATTATCTAAGGCTATCTGAAGCTCACAGACATGCTGAACAGTTGCTAGGCAACCACTGCTTATAACTACTAGTCAAATTCTGAAGAGAGATATGATAAGAGCTCCAAATACATTCTAGAGGGTTTTCTTAGTTTTTTTTTTTTAACTAAGCGACTAAAACTATAGAGTTAGTAAAATACTGTCAAGGACCTTCAGACACGCAAAGGTCAAGGGACATTTAATGTTTAGCGCCTGATCTTGTAAATTACCAGATACTAAGCAATTTGATCCAAACTGCAAGTTAATGATTTGACCTAGACTAAAACTCACAAGTTTTACCAGCAAGCTTTTCAGTACACCCCGCTGTCCTTTCATAAGCAGGAAGGCTACCTTCTTGTTTTATTTTCCTTTATTTCATTTGTCTACAGCTTTATCGAGATATAATGGAGACACAATGCATATATATTTTTTACCTTTTATTAGTACGTTTGAGTACATAATGTTTAAATTCCTTTTGGGGATTTCTACACATACATAACACATTTTAATTCTTTTTTCATCACCTTCTCCTCCTGTCCCCTCCTGTCCTTTCACCTCTTGGTCTCCGTCACATTTGAGAAAGATTTATCTCCCTACTTATCTTTTATTTTGCTCCTTATTTATATTTTGCGTTTCTCATAGATGAGAAATCATGTGACATTTAAGTTTGTGTGTCTGACTTAATTAGTATCATGGTCTCAATTAAAACTACATTGAGATTCTATCTTACCCTAGAAAGAATGGCTATTATCAAGAAATCAAATAATAGCAAATCATGGAGAGGCTGTAGGGAAAAAGGAAGACTTCTGCATTGTTGGTGGAGATTTAAACTAGTATAATCACTATGGAAATCAGCATGGAGATTCTTTAGAAAAACTCAAACTAGAAATTCCATTCCATCCAGCTACTTTCCTTTTAGGTACCTTTCTGAAGGAGTTAAAAACATCATATTACAGTGATACAGGCATACACATATTATAGTTCCACAATTCATGATAGCTAAATCTTGAAGCAGCCTGTATATCCGTCAAAAGAAGGTTATCTTCTGAGAAAGAGTACAGAGATCCACATGCATCTACCTTCAAAATCAGACAGATTTCAGATATAACAGAGATTAGAAACACTTAATGATTAGTGAGAGAGATGCCTAATCACACATTATAATAAAACTTCCCATGTTTCATTTCAGATGTGATATTTCAATTAAGTATTTTCCTTAAAGGACTTTTTTGAGTAAGCTGAGGTGTTTTAATTAGATCTCTAACCTGATAATATGTAAAACACCGTATCACTGAAATGACAGTGTCTGGAGACATAGCGTAATGAACTAGTTATTTAAACATTGATAAAACTCATGAAAACTAAGTCTGTAAACATGTTTATAAAAATCGTAATCCTCTTTTATCCAAAAATACCATTCTTAAAAACCCATTTCATTTCAATTTCTCTCTGATGCACGCTTTAATTAGTTTATATTTATTTAATTCTTCTCTGATCCCCTCAACTACTTAAAATTTGCATCTGAGTTTAATAACTGGCTAACCCTTTCCACATTATTATTTCTGTATTTTCTCAACATTATAAAAACACACTGAGAAGGAGCCCATGTTCAAGGCTTTTCTTATCCAAGCTGGATATGAAGTAAATGTTCTGTAATTAAGCCCCAAATTATTCTGACAATGTTATATATAGACATTCTATATGTTCCAGCATCAAAATCAACCTATTTTCTGAACACTGAAGATCTATTCAACCACTGACTCAAAAGAAAAGTAATATTCAGAGCTGATACAATGAGACTAAATATCTGACAATGACTTATCAGTGATTGCTGCACAGAGTAGTATCACAAAAGCTGCCTTGTGTTGCATAAAGTATATTACCGTGAAAGGCTGGTGAGGAAAACTCTAGAAAAATTCTTTGAGAAATGGGCCTATTATTCCAGCAAGCTGCATGACCTTGGGGAAGATGCCTAATATCTTTGGCCCTCAATGAGGATTGATTTCTAAAGAATTTCTACTTCCAAAATATTTTGATTTTATTTCAGTTCTAAAAGAAATCTTTAGTTATACAGAAGTTAACAGGAATTTAATTTATAGCAGACCTTAGAAAATCAAATGTTTTACATTACCTCAGTTTCAATATAACATAAGCCTTTTAAAAATGAATTTGTGAAAAGCTATTGCAGACATGAGAACTGAACAAACAGACATTTAATGTTTTGAGAAAATGGAGAACCTAGTGTCAGATGATTTCAATTTAATTCTTCCCTTGACCCTTACTATTTACTAGAAATTGAAGAAACTACTCTTCCTTTTTATTTTTTAACTAGAACTGACATCCTATCCAAAATTTGACTTTAACTTTGAATATGTGTAGACTTACAGGCCGAGATCTATGACATACTATTATTATGAAAATAACTCATTCTCTGATTCATTACTGGAGAAGTTTCACTCACCTATATATTGATTTTTTAATTTATTTTTGCCTTCTAGGGAATGCTGCAAACCCAGAGCCTTACATGTGCTGGGCAAATGGTGTACTACTGAGATACATCTCCACCCCCCTTTTATTTTCAGACACAGAATTGTTAAATTGTCCAGCCTGGCCTCAAACTTGTGGTCCTGCTGCCTAAATTTTACTAGTAGCTCAGATTAGACTCATATACCACGAATCATAGCAACACTTGCCGTTGTAAGTCTCCCTAACTAAAATGAATTAAGGACTTTAGGAATTTTATGAATAGAGTGAGCAGACAACATGAGAGAGGAAAGACTAGTGAACAGGCAAGAATCTAGCACTAGCCACAAAAACGTAGCGATTCTGCTAATTAGACAAATGTCTGTTTCCTTCACTCCCAATCCCATTCTTTCTCATTGCTTGACTATTAATTTATCTGTTCAAATAATCTTTTACAAAAGTCTGGGATACAAATTTATTTGTTTATTACACTTGGAAGAGACTCTAGGAAGAACTACACTGGAGAGGTTTCATCCTATACAGAACACAGAAACTTTCAGGTCTTTGACCAATGATTGTATCAACACATAGGACAGAATTTAACCAGCCAGTAATGTGCTACCATTAGCACTTGCTCTCACAATCTTTTTTTAAAAATAAAATGTATATATTCAATAGGTTCAAAATGATATATATTATTTGTAAACCATTCAATTGCAGAGATACTCAAGTCAGGGATGACACTAAAACCTAGATGTGAATTTGACATGATTTTTTATGATAGCTCTAACACTCAGATAAGGCACACTGCTTGTTCTTTCTTAGGCAACAATATCAAATGACATTTCAAATAACTGCAATAGTTTAAGTAACTAATTTAAGCTGTTAATTATTTTCACTTCAGACTTTTGAACTGGTAGGGCCAAAAAAGACTGTTGATGGGCAGTGAGATTACAAATGAGGCATAATTATTCAATTAGGTATCAACTAAACAGCAATGTCAGTTGATTGCATTCAATTACGTAGAAAGTGCACCCCACAGTCAACAGTTGGCAATAGACAATTATTAAGAGTTGGCCTAAGAGAACTTTATAAATGATCTCCACCTAATTTTATATAATAATCAAATATACAAATAGATAAAAATAAGAGAAATCTTCATCATCAGGCAAATTACAGTACAGATGTCTATTAGAATATTTTGAAGTAACTTAAAAAAGTCAGTCTGTGTTTATGTACTGACTTGGAAAAATATTTGATATGGTTCTAATGGTTTTGCCTTATTCAAAACTCATGATGAAATTTAATTCCCACTGCAGCAGAGTTGGAAGGTGGAGACTAATGGGAGGTCTTCAAGGTAATAAAGAGTCTGCCTTTATGAATGGATTGATTTCATTGTAAAAAGAGATTTGAGGAGTGCATCTGCTTTGTCTTCAACTCGTCTATCATGTAAGGAAAAGAGTTTCTCTACTTGGATGCTTCAGCACTCAAGACCCCATATTGAAAACAGAGTTACAAGACACCAGATCTGTCAGCATCTTGCTATTCCATCTTCCAGCTTCCGCAACTGTGAGACTTCCATTTTCTGTTCTTTACGAAGTACTCAATCTCAGGTATTCTGTTAGAAAAGACTAAAATGAACATACATACCATCTACTAACATATTTAAGTAAAAATCATAAACAAAGAATGCAACCAAAATACCCTACTTATGTGAAATATCCATTTGTGTTTATATGTAATACAACTCAACGTGTATTGACTACCACTTTGCTAAGCATTTTATATGTATTACCTCACCAAATCCTTATAGTAACCTTATGAAGTAAGTACCATTAGAAGCTCCATTACAGATGAAGAAAGTAAAGCTCAGAAATTAAGTGACTTCCCTACCTCCAGTGAGAAAAGCAATGGTAGGTCTTAAATTATAGCCTGGGTCACACCCAAACCAGCACTTGCCTAAGAGAGAGAGTCTTGAGATATACCAAACACCAGTAGCTGGTCTAAGAAGTAAAGACTAGAGGGAAAGAAGCAATTTTAAATTTCTATAATTCCTATTATTTAATAATAAATATCCATTATTTTTAAGTGAAAAGTATAAATTTTTGCACATAATTAGGAAAGAAGGTTTTAGGTGAAATTTTCTCCATTGTGCCTTCTATCCTGGCAGAGAGGCACATCACTGTGTTTCCAGTTCTTAGAAAATGGCTTCCACCAGGACTCACTTCTCAGAGAACAGCATCTGTCTTACACTCATAGGCATGCCTCCTCTCCCAGGCAGAAGTGAAATGAAACACTTAGTGTTGAACAACAGCCAGTATTGGATTACAGAAAAGAAAAACGACTAATGAAACACAGTGGTAAATAAAATGTAGTATCAGGACAGTACAAGGAAAACAGAAACAAAGATGGTCCAGACACTCTAAAGTTAGAAGTAGTTCCATAGTTTTGCAAGTAACATTCAAAAGATCTTCAGACAGACTCCAAACTGCCAGCCAAGATTGCTATACTTGAAGATTCTGAAGAGCCAGCCTCGGGGACCACTAGAAGCTTGACATGCTGCAACATGACAGCTTATATCCCTTTATCAATTATTCTTGCACCCTAATTTTACTAGTAACCTACATGTGACACTACCAGTCTGCTATTTAAGAGGATGTGGAGAAAAACGGCTCTCTGGCAGAGATACTACCTTAATGTTGGACATATGAGAAAGGTGAACGTTTCCAACTCTCAAATAATACCTGAAGCATGTTGAAACATTAACACTTTATCCTCAATTCTTGATAAGGATTCAGAATTTGGTACTGCACACAAATTCTATTCACTCAATGATCACTAAATCATACATACTTCACTCATTCATTCAAAAGTTATTTGAAATGGTATAATGGTACAGACAATGTACTAAATGCAAAGCAAAAAAAAAGAGAATCAAGATACAGAGGTTTTACCTGGGTGCAAAGACACATACCTATAATCCCAGCATGCTGGGTGACTGAGGCAGGAAGACTGCATGTTTCAGCCCAGCCCAGGCAACTTAAAGACTTGGCCAGACCATGTCTCATAATAAATAATTAAAATGACTGGGGATGCAGTTCAGGAAAAAAGGCCCTGGTTTTAATCCTCGGTACTATAAAACATAGATGAGAGATGAATGTGGATGAATGGATGGGCAGACAGATGGACAGTCAGACAGAGGTTTTATCATTAGAGAATTAGTAGTGAGATAGAATATCTGAACATTGCACAAATAAATGTTAAATTCCATCTGTGAAAAGCCATAAAACATAAAACAATAAAACAGACTAATACTTGGGTTTCTATAACAATATGTAAGTAATGGTTAAGCTTTATTCACACACTCAGTAACTAGAACAAGAAATATCTGCATTCAAGTCCGAGATATGGCTTTAGCTACTGACCAGGCTAGCTTTGTTTCACTACACTTCCTTTCTAGTACTAAACAATTCCACACCAAGAACAAGATGTATTTATTTATTCTTCCTAAATAGTTTCATGTCTTGCCTTTATATGCCACAACTGTTATTAAATTTAAAACATTGCAGCAGGGCCTTTACCTGAAATTTGCAACACAAGCATTTGTCCAACATTGTTCAATAAATAGAAATTCCATAGCAACTGAGGCTTAAGGGGAAACTTGAGAAAAGAATTGCATGATGACATTTATACCTGAAAAAAATATTTGTGAAAAGGAAGATCTATGTTTCCACAGCAACCAACTATTTGAGTCCACTGAGCTCTATTAAAAATAAAACAAAGCACAATGTTAAGGAAAATCAGAGTGAGGTCTAATGGGGAATGGTATATGAGAAAAAATAAGGAATGCTGAAGTCAAGGTCATTGGAAGAATCATGGGAAGACTCCAAATCACAAGTGGCCCTATGAAGCTCCGGCTCTTTTAAAGTCTGTTTCTTATTTATCCTTAATTGTATTTTGGGGTAGTATAAATATAACATGAGATCTACTCTTTCAGCAAAATTTTAAGTGTACAGTTCATTATTAACTTTAGGCAAAATGTTGTGTAGTACATCTCTAGGGTTTATTCATCTTGTACAATTAAATCTTTATGATCACTGATTGGTAATTTCCCATTTCCCTTGCCCTCAGTCAGTAGTACCCACCATTCTACTGTGATTCTATGAATTTGACTATTTTAGATAACTCTTGTAAGTGGAAAAATGAAGTATTTCTCCTTCTACGACTGGGATATTATTCCTACATAATATCTTCACAATTCATCCACACTGTCTCATACTACAATGTTTTTAAAAGAAAACAGATAGATAGCTGGATACCACATAATATTTTCTTTATCCATTCATTCATCTTTATCCATTTCGGATATTATAAAGAGTGCTACGATGAACAGTAGAAAGCTACTATCTCTTCCGTAAGTATCCAGAAGTGGGGTTGCTCTAAAGACTAAAATGTATTATATTGGGAAAGGGAAGAAAATGTCCAAATGGGAAAGGGAACAAGGGAGTAGGAATGGAACAGAGTACAAGAGAAATAAGAAATGGAAGGAAAAAATGGAAACAAAGCTTTGGTATATAGGGAGGGAGGAGAGGGTGAGGGGAGGGGAATGGGAAAAAAAGAAGCAACACGATATGTCATGTACAGGTACAAATCCCCTATGATAAATATTATCACTATGTACATCTAAAACGTACCATTAAAATAAAATTTAAAAAAATTAATTGTGATGAAGATAGATACATTAAGAAAAAAATGAATATTCCATTTTATGGTCTTTGCTTCCATACGCATTTATTACTACATGTAAGTTAAGGTCCTCCACCATGGAATTTGTTAACATATGAATAATTAATAATCAATATAAGTTTACAATCTTCCTCTCTTTTGCAACACTATTAGACACATTAATATTGTGCACACTGCCTTGAAGGCATTTTAAATAGTTTTTTTACTGGGCTTGATTTATATAATCTACTAAACATTTTTTTACTGAATCAAAAGACAGAATTAATATTAACCCACAGAGTAATTTATCATTTGCTTATTCTCATAAGTTCTATGATAAAATGAACTATGAAATTACTTTAAAGTATATTGGCATTAAAAGCCTTCTTTGGTCATTTTATTTATATTTTATAAATTTAAATTTCAATGCAATTTTATATGCTAATAATTTAAAAAGCAAAACAAACATTAACACTGGACAAGAATGGCTAAAGAATTGTAACACTGCCACACCAATTTTCTCTCACCATAGACTGTTTTTCTTTTAAACATCCCTAATTTAACAAGAGGGAAGAGCCTGAGTTTCGGAGACAGACCTGAATTTGAGTCCAAGATAAGAAAGTATCTAACTAGCTAACTCCAGACAAAATACTAAACTTACTAAGACTTAGTGTTCTCCTGATAAAATGATTTGTAAAATATGTTTATCTGCTTCTCATAGGTTGCTGTAAAAAGAAGAAAACTCACAAAAAGCACTTAGATAACTTACAATTCTCAGCATGCTTTCAGCACATTAACATAATTCTGGTCTAAGCTCAGATAATATCTGGTTCAGAGAGTTTACTACTCAGTTATTAATCCTCCTTCAGGCAAATCCTTGTAATTTATTACATTCTTCTCTAATTTCTAATTTTCTCTTAAGGAAATCAAATTGCTAATACTATTAATTATTATGGCCACTTCTATGAGCACCAACAAATAGAAACTGAGTTAAGAGTTTGCCTTATTGCACTGAAGATGAGGTTATGGGCTTACTTTCTAAATAACCTAATCTATTCTTCCAAATTCACCTCATTCTAAAAATGAGGAAACTTGGTTGCACATAGCTACATGGTCTCAATTAAGTGACATAATCATTCTGGGTCTCAGTATAATTATGTACATAATTAGGCTAATATCCAAATTTTTCCAGTTGTGAGGCAGGCTCACTGTGAACTGGTTATCAACTTCTCTGAGTTCAATAAGACAGAACACACTCATACACAATAAGTTATATGAAGCAGACGGACTACATACAGACAGACAGCAAGGGACCATAGAAGCATAGGATTCATTACGAGCTTGTCCACAGTGCCCAGGAAACTCGTCCTAAGCAAGTGGAGTCTTGACAGCACGCGCTCTGCTTGCACTGTAGCCAAGCAACCCTGGAAAGAAGCCCTCCTTGTGGTTTGCCTCTTGGAGAAACACCGCATGAGAGGCTAAAGAATTGAAGGATATCTTGTTTCTAGTTGGGAACTAGAGCAGAGTCCAGTCTTTTATAATCATGTTGCATTTGCAGTATACTATACTTACTCTAGAGAATTACAAGTCAGGAAGGAGGAGAAATGGGTGAGTCCAAGACCACCCAGAGAACTGTCCTGCAGTTGTAACTTTAATTAATGTAAGAGCTCATTTAGGTATGGGATTCTGAAGCTCAATAAACTTAAAATCCATATTTTTTATAAATTAATCTGTTTCTCCTTAATAGTATGCAACAAAAAAGCTACCATTTACTAAGTGCAAACTGCGTACCAAGCACTTTCCTAAGTATTTTATGACTATCAGTTTCTCTAATGTTCACAAACTCTATGAGATATTTAGATTAATAAAATTTTTTTTCAGAAGAGAATACTGAAGCAGAGAGTTGCTTGTTCAAGGTCATCTAAGTTATAAGTTCTGAATCTAAGCACCAGTTTCCAGAATCTATAATCATATCTATTAGGATACAACGGTAAGGCTGTAAGAGTAGAATATAATTAATAGATAAGCATGACTATTTATTGCACAGCTCTTTTTTTAGAGTTGATGCTAATATTTGGAAATGTTTCCATAATATTACCAGAGCATCTTCTTCAGCTAGGCTAGATGTACAGAAATCAATGTTGTAGGGGAAAAGGGAAGAGCAAGGGCATAAGTTTCAGCAGATTAGCAAGAAGACTATTTTGACTAGTTAAGGACAAGTTGATGGCTCTGGGGTAAGACTGAAAGCAAAGTGAATTAGAATCCAAGAGTATCAGCTCTGCCACTAAAGTACTGTATATCACTGCACATCATATATTATATCCTTACCTAAAATGAGAAGTTGGTTCTGGAGTCCAGACTAAATCACATTAGTGTGGTAGTCTACAAAGATTATCCGGGGTAATTGTATTATATTATTAAAATACAGAAGCAAAGTCTTAAGCCACAAAAGCCACCAGCAATATCTTTTCATCATTTTAATAGGATTGTTTTAAATTAAATTTTTCTTTAAGTGTGATGATTGCACACTATTTTACGTAATTGCAGAAAACTGAATATACGTTGTTTTAATGTAGACAGGGGAATTTAGTACCTGAGCGTCTTGGACTAGACAGCTCACTGTAGAGCTGAATGGTCTGAATGAGCAAAACAATTTCTAAATCATTTTCCTGGTATAATATTTTATTCATGGTCTAATTTTAACTAAGATAATAAACTTTTGCAAACAAGGTAATGTCATCCACGTAACCATTTAGGCAACATGCCTTAAATCCACAGCTTTTAGGAGACACAAAGCTTTAAAGACAAACAGCTGGTGACATTATGCAGGACAAATTACCATTAACAGACAGGAGGCCGCTGGGGATTGCTTCTTTTCTAAAGGCACTTGGCTAAGTGGTGGCTAAAAGTTCCAGGGATTAGCTTCCAGACTCTCTGATGTGTCTGTGTAGGAAACTTTCCACTACTAGTAATTAGTACCCTCTAGACATCTGTTTCCCAAAACAAATATGTAAGCTACAGAAAGATTAAATCTAATTATTATGATTTCCATTTCTGGTAAAGTCCTTTCCATAAATAATTAAGTCTTAGTTCAAAACTGGCAAATTTCAAGCACTGGCTCTATCATTCATAATAATGACTCGATTTATAACCCACAAGCTCATTAGCTCCAGAAGGCTAATTAGGACTTTAACTAAAAACACCACTCTATGAACTTCTCACTGAAGTAATCATAGCATTTGGCTACAAAACACCCACTTCGTACCTGATGAACCCTATGTCCTGACACTAAGGCCAAGAGCAAAGTAATATCTGCAACAAAGGAAAGACGATTCTACAGCTCTGTGAGAAGTTACCCTTAAATAATGGCATTTTTTTTGTATTTCTGAGGATATATGTATTGAAAATGTGATAACGGAAATCATAGTAAAATAAAATACAAGCAATGACGGTGGACAAGCATGAAAAACAACAGGCTCACTCATTCACAGAATGAAGAGAGTTTGAAGAAAATAAAAGGTTAAAATTTGTTAAATATCTACAGCGATTAAAGAGACCATGTATTTTTTGTCTGAGCTTTCTAGGACACTTAAAATAGTTCATAATTGTTTAAAAACATGTCAGCCCTCTTTTCGAATTCTAATTAGGATACAAATTACTACTCCTGGTCAATGCCTCTGATACTGGGTACTCTAGAAGAATTCAGTAATCATTGCAATGCTTCGCTATACCACTAATTCACTGAAAGATCTCCAGGGAAGTAGACTCTTTCTTCTGACTTCTTACAGTCTCCCCTAGAGAGTCTAGTTCAGAGCCACACAAAAGTGCTGCATGCATGTAGCTCTTGGTATTTTATCTATTTCCACAGTTATGCTGAGAGTATCTGTGAAGGATTGTGTTGCCTCCATCAATGGAATAGACAGTGCAGTTTAATTTAGCAGATCATAAAGTACTCTGCAAAAACAAGAGAGAAATGAGGTTTTGGCTGCAGGCGGGACAGGTTTATAATTTACAATGTGCTCCCAAGCAGAATTTACTCCCAGGAGTTCACAAACGGCATGCACACCAACAAATCACTACTCACACGGTGGGTCCTGCCCAGCCCAGAGCACACATTGTTTATCTACTGCTCTTCACTCCCCTCTGCACTGTAATTCAATAAACTAGCAATAAAACCTGACCTAAAGACATTACATATGCAGCTCACTATAATAATGCACATGCTATGCTTCATTTACACAATTCAATATGCCGATTTCCAGTGGTGGATTTTACCTTTTATTATTGATTCAGTGTTATTTCAAGAGCTAAGATAAATTGGTAAATTTGCAAATGCATCCAGTAGTTTGTATGCTTTCTAGGTAAGGCTTCCTTTAACTTTCTTTGAATCATTCTAAAGGACCAAAAAAAATAATCTCTACTTCCCAAAATGCCACCATACAGTAAAGAGTTTCCTCTATAAATAATCCTATTTTTAAAATCTCCCAGTGTTTTTACAATTTGGAAAGAAAACTAAAAAATAACAAAGGAAGAATGAGAGATTCTAGGTGCCTGAAGAATCAGCTCCAAGATCAGAGACAAAATATACGCATTGTCCCTTTTCTACAAGCCTAAAACACTAGCATCCACGCAGCCAGCTCCAGGATTCTGACACAAGCAAGATTCGAGTTCTCTCAAAGATGGTTCTTTCTCATATTCAGTCTGGGAAGAAAATATTGGTAAATTTTTCTTGCAAAGTAAACATAGGATCAAGGAAAAAGTCAAAATTAGATGTTCTGCCTTTAATTTTCAAGAGACCATGTAAAAAAGCAATTCTCCAATTTCTTCTGTTCTCACAATCTCTTTATAACATGAAAAACTACAAAAGATTTACAAGTCTTTAAATTTCAGAGGTTTGATTTTTTTGAGTTCTTTGTGTATTCTAGATGTTAGACCTTTGTCTGACAGATAGCTAGCAAAAATTTTTTCCAGTCTGTGGGTTTTCACCCTGCTCTATTAGTGATTTCTTTTGGTGTGCAAAAGCTTTTTAATAACAAGAGGTCCCACACATTGATTCTTTGTATTGTTTACTTTGCAGTTTGGGTTCTGTTCATAAATTTTTTCCCTTCCCCTATGTCTTCGAGGCTTCCTCCTATACTATTCTCCAGTAAATTTAGTGTTTCTGTTTTAATGTTTAGAGGCTTGACCCACTTCGATTTTAGTTTAGTACATGGTGAGAGACATGTACCTAGTTTTAGTTTTTGGCATGTGGCCAGCCAATTTCTCCAGCACCATTTGTTAAAGAGGCTATCTTTCTTCCAGTGAAGGTGTTTGGCTCCTTTGTCAAAGATGAGGTATCTGAGTGTGTGTTTGGGGTTATTTCTGCATCCTCCAATCTATTCCATTGATCCTCAGGTCTGTCTTTTTGCCAGTACCATGCTGTTTTTATCACCGTAGCTTTATAGTATAGTTTTAGGTCGGGGACTGTGATGCCCCCTGCCTTTCCCCTGTTGCTTAGGATTGTTTTTGCTATTCTTGGTCTTTTCTTATTCCAGATGAAATTCGTGATTGTCCTTTCTAATTCTTTGAACTATGTTAGTGGTATCTTGATTGGAATTGCATTAAATCTGTATAGTAATTCAGGAAATATAGCCATTTTCACTATGTTGATTCTTCCTACCCAGGAACACGGGATATCTTTCCATTTTCTGATATCCCATTCAATTTCCTTTTTTAGAGTGCTGTAGTTTTCAATGTAAAGATCTTTTACTTCCTTTGTTAGATAGACTCCTAAGTATTTTATTTTCTTGTGTGCAATTGTGAAAGGTATATCTTCTGTTATTTCTTTATCAGTGGGTTTAATCCAAAAATGGGCAACTGAAATGAATAAACATTTCTCAGATGAAGAAATAAAAATGGCAAATAAATATATGAAAAAGTGTTCAGAGTCACTAGTCATTCAAGAGATGCAAATCAAAACAACGTTAAGATTCCAGTCCACTCCAGAAAGAATTGCGTTTATGAAAAAAACAACCAATAACAAATGCTGGCGGGGCTGTGGGGAAAAAGGAACCCTCCTCCACTGTTGGTGGGAATGTAGACTGGTCCAGCCACTGTGGAAATCAATATGGAGATTCCTCAAAAAACTACAACTGGAGGTTCCATTTGATCCAGCTATTCCCCTACTGGGGATCTTCCCAGAAGAATTAAAATCATCATACCACAGGGATATATGCACAACCATGTTTATAACAACACAATTTGTAATTGCTAAGTCTTGGAAACAGCCTAAATGCTCAACAACCAATGAATGGTTAAAGAAGATGTGGTTTTTCTACACAATGGAGTACTACACCGCCATAAAAAAGGATAAACTAGAGTCATTTGTATGTAAATGGATGCTCCTTGAGAACACACTATTAAGTGAAATAAATCAGACACTCATGAGTACACATTGAATTGTTTCTCTGATATGAGAAAACATAACTGTTAATAAGGACATAAAGGTGTAATAGATATTTTATAAAAGGAAGATAAAGTCGCTCCTTTCTTATTTTTCTTTATTACAACATTCAAATTCAGTATTTACTATTTGTGCCTCAGATATTTTATCAGAAAAAGCTAAAAATACATCTAAAGTTTTTTTTCCTATTCATTTCCCTCAATAACCTAGTTGATATGCCTCTCCATATGTGTACAGCCATAAACAATCTGTGCTATGATATGTGCTTTTCCAGTTCTCATATGTCATACTTTACATATTTTTTTGTATTTGCTGTTTTTGCTGAACATTGTTTTCCAGATTAATGGGTATCACATTTTTCAGTTACACACTCTATAAATATCTAGTGTTCTCACTTGTATTTAACCTTTATTTTGCATGTCTAGAATGTTTATTTTAAATATGGTCGTATTTGTAAGTCTTTTCTTTTATCCTTTGTATTTTCTGTATTATTAATAAACCATTCAAAAAAAAAAAGATTTACAAGAGTCTTTGTTTATGGGAGTGTTATGTACCTTTATTTACCAAACCTGAAACTGAAACTGAAATATTTTAAAATTATTAATTCATTTTGAAATGACAGTTATACAATATGTTCACATGGAGAATATATTTTGAAGAAAACACTGTACAATCTAAAATAATTTAGGGCAAAATGCATCAGAGTTGATCATTTTTTGCAAACCTCTTTTATGTCTGACTTGACAGAAAACAGCAGAATTCTCATTTTCTTCTGAATTAATCTGCTATGATTTGTTATCTTGGAGAAAGTATATGAAGAAAATTTACCTCATACACATAAGAGAGTTGGAAAAAAGACACTGAATTTTAAAAAAGCAGCTACTTCAACTTGCAACTGGATTAACTATTATCCTTCACTCCACAGCAGAAGTACTTTCGCAGAGTTCCTAGTGTGTCACCCAGAACATTAAAAAGATGTGCACTAAAGCACTGAGATGTATTAAAATTAATTTGACTATGTATTAAAGATGCAGAATAGGCCTTATTATATTTAGTTATGAGTGCATGGTGATAAAGAATATAAGAATTGCTAGTACAATGCTTTACTGTTACTATGAAAATATTTCTGATCCTGCAGACCTCTGAAAGCACCTCAGGAAGCCAGAGATGTTCATGGGTTCCTCACTGAGAATTACTGTCTTAGAATTTAGCACATATAAAAATCTGTACCCTATGTGTTGCTTTAAGGTAACATATAAAGATGAAATGTTAAATGGTCTATACCACTCTTTCTTTAAAAAAATTTTTTATTGCTCAATAATATGTTTTTATATAAGAACCAAAGCCTACTTTCAGAGCAACCACTTCTTCCGCTACTAGGTAGTACATGCTGTCATGTAAATAACCAATAAAATCACTTAATCTAGGTTTTTTACACATGATGAAACTGAGATCAATAGGGAAAAATTGACTAGAATGAGGCTATAACTCTAAGACCTCTGGTTCCCAGCCAAATCATGTTTTATGTTTGTTTGTATGTGTCTATCCAACTGTGTGATTCCAATTTATCATATTCATTTCTCGCTCCTTCTTTGTAATCCTTCTTTTAATCACAGACAAAATATAAGCCGCTTGCTTATATTTTGCTAGTTCAACCTAAAACATCTTTAAAATATCATCTCTGGGTGTCATGACTACACTTAAAAGCTGTGTTCTAGCCCAAAGCAATTAAAAACGGTGTAATCTAAATCTCTGAATAATGAAATTTAAGGAGAAAACAAAATGGATATTGCTCCTAATTACCTGTACACAAATTTGAAATCTTTCCGGAAGACAAAATATTGTTTAAACGTGAATAATTGCAGTGCACAGGAAATGTGGTCATCCTAAAACGCTGTCTCTGAATACAGCAGTTTACTCCACTCGTCAGTGGCTGTAACCGCACCCAAATTAAATTCAATGAGTAAAAATCTATTCAGAAAGTACAAGAGAAGAAAAATGCAACTGATACTTTCAGTCCTAAATTACAGGTTTCCTAATCCAGCTGTACCATACTGCAGATGCTGCTTGATCCATTATAAGTGAACCAAAGCAAATTTCCTCCTACATTAGATAAAATTACTACCTTAACCCTCCTGCACAAAGAAACGGTGATGGGAAATGAAGTGACCATCAAACACTGGATAACAGCTTTCAAACTGTTCCCACCTGACATCTATGCTGCCTTTAGCTATTAAAATGTGGTTAATATTCCCCTTGTCAGTCATTTAAGTGCTATTTAGATCTTGCTAATTGAATTGAAAAGATCATTTTATTACAGAGAAAAAAGGACAGACTAGGTTTCTTTCCCAATATAAAATTTGTTAAAGGGCCTTTCTATGTCCACTGTTTGAAACCGGCTTACAACTTATTTAAAACAGAAATATCTAGAAAGGTAGTTGTCAGGTAGCTTCTAGGATCTCAGTGCCAAATGGCCCAATAGAAACGGATCTTGTAAAGCTGAATTTCCTAACACAGTTTAAAAGATAGCTTTTCCATATTGATGTTTAAGAATTAACTTTTTCTAGTTCTTTTTTAATAAAAATATAAAAATTGCTTCTTGCTTATAACAGCATAGTGTCACTCACCAAACATGTCTGATTTATACTGCAACAAACAGAGATAATTATATATTTTCTGTCAAGTCTTCATGGTCTGTAATGGGTCAACTTTAGTGAGAAATCGAGAGTAGATATCTGTTTGTTTTGTTACAAAGACACACTGGCTAAGCGTCTATGACTGTAGGCTCAATATACCACATAGCACTCAGGTTGTAGTCACATCAGAATTATCAAAAATTGGAACTCATTTTTGGGTCATTCATTATAAATTATAAGTGATTATTCAAAATGCCAGTCCATCCCTGAAACAATGAGTCAAATACTTTTGATCTTCTTTCTTGTTGATTACCTTTCTCTGACACAACAATTTTATATGTAAACCTAACACTCTATAACCTAAAGGGAAAACTGAAACAGGGAGCATCACTTCCAGACATGAAAGGCAGGCGAGAAAGTCTTTCCCAGGGCAAGTATGGCCTAAGAAGCATTTGGATAAACAACAGGAACAAAAGTGATTCTGATCAACTCTTCTAGGACAACCTGATTTCACCCTTTTGTTGACTATGCGGGAACAGAACACCACCAAGTAATTTCCAATGAGCCATGGTACAAAAATCAAGCAATGTTAAGTCTAGTGACTCTGAAGGCAAAAATGAACCCTCCAAAACCAAAAAAGAAGGACAGACCGGAACAAGCAGGACCATCTTAACATTCAGCTTCACAGAATACAAACTGAGACTATCATCTTGGAAAAATTATTCCACTACCAGCTATAAATGTGGCGTAAAATTAGAAGTAGAAAAGAGAAAAGGGGATGGACAATTTATTTCTGTTTTACAGACAGTAAATCTTTGGTTCAATTATCACTCACTTATTAAGAGAGAAGTATTTGGCCAAAAAACCAGTTCAAAAATGTGGAAACTTGGGAGCGAGAAGAGTGTACATTTTTGTTGTATGTTCTGTGCATGTGCCGGAGTATTAAGACTAATATTAGCAGCCCCATTTATTAACCATCTGCCATAAGCATGGTCTGTTCAGGTGCCTAATGGGACTAGGCAAGGCAAATTTCAAAGTGTTCTCTATTTACAGATAACGAAGAAGTGAAAATAAAAATGAGATAATTTGGTAGGTAAACCTTAATTATGACCCTAAAGGCAAAGCATTTTATTGCACCAAACTTTACCCCTGCCTTGACCCTCACGAAAATTCTAACCCTGAGGCTGAAGAAAATTTTGTTGCGCCTGCCCCTAAGCCTAACACGCACTGTAAGACTCTGTATGTGCTAAATTTAACACTAAAGCCAAAGCATTCTGGCATCCTAAACTTTACCCTAAACCTACCCCAATGCTAACACTAAGCCTACCCCTGAAGAAAAATTTTGTTATGCCATGATAAAAAGCCTAACCCTGACTCTAAAATTTGGTGCGCCCCAAACATGCCACAAGAGCCAAAGCATTTTGCCACCCGAAATTTAGCCCTAACCCTCACCCTAATGCTAATCCTAGCCCTAACCCTCAATTAATTTGTGTTGTGCCCCTCCCCTAAGCCTAACCCTAACTCTAAAATATATTGTGCCCTAAACATGGCCCTAAAACCAAAGCACTTTGGCACTGTAAACTTCATCCCAAACCTCATCCTAACCATATTCCTAACCCTAAATTTGAAGAAAATTTTGCTGTGCTCCAACACTAAGCCTAACCCTAACTCTAAGATTTGGTGTGCATTAAACATGACACTAAAGTCAAAGCATTTTGACGACCAAAATCTTACCCCAACCCTGACCCATAACACTAATCCTAAACCTAAGATTGAAGAAAACTTTGCTGAACCCAGCCCCTAAGCCTAACGCTAACACTAAAATTTGGTGTGCCCTAAACATGACCCTACAGCCAAAGCATTTTCAAACCCTAGAAGAATCCAAACCAAAA
The DNA here is from genome assembly GCA_004026905.1 of Hystrix cristata. Taxonomy (NCBI): domain Eukaryota; kingdom Metazoa; phylum Chordata; class Mammalia; order Rodentia; family Hystricidae; genus Hystrix; species Hystrix cristata. Next base: position 2,080 of record PVJO010014614.1, on the reverse strand, counting down.
TTTAATGCTAATCCTAACCCTAACAATGAAGAAAATTTTCTCGTCCCCACCCCAAGACTAAAATTAATTCTAATTTTTGGCACGTCCTGAACATGACACTAAAGTCAAAGCATTTTGGCACCCTAAATATGACCAGAATCCTCATGCTAACACTAATCCTAACCCTAACCCTGAAGAAAATTTTGTTTTGCCCCCCCTCCTAACCTTACCCCAACACTCAACATTTGGTGTGCACTAAACATGACACTAAAGGTAAATCATATAGGAGGTCTAAACTTTACCCTAACCATCACTCTAATGCTAAATCTAACCCTAACCCTGAAGAAAATTTTGTTCTGCTCTGCCCCTAAAACTAACCCTAACTGTAAGAGTTGATGTGAGGTAAACATGACCCTAAAGCCAAAACATTCTGACCCACAAAACTTTACCCTAACCTTGACCCTAGTGTTAATCCTAACTTTTAAGTCTGAAGAAAATTTTGTTGTCCCCCACCCCTATGTCTAACCTTGACTCCAAAACTTCACATGTGCTAAACGTGACACTAAAGCCAAAGATTTTGGCAACCTAAACTTTACCCAAGCGCTAATCCTAAACCTAACACTGAAGAAAACTTTGCTGTGCCCCACTCTTAAGCCTAACTCTAACTCTATCATTTGGTGTGCTCTAAACATGACACTAAAGACAAAGCATTTTGGCCCCGGAAATTTTACCCCTACCTTCACCCTAAGGCTGATCTTAATTCTAACTGTGAAGAAAATTTTCTTGTGCCTCACCCCTAAGTCTAAAACTAATTTTCAGATTCGGTGTGCCCTAAAAATGACACTAAAGACAAAGCATTTTTGGCATCCTAAACTTTGCCCTAACCCTCAGTCTAATGCTATTCCTCACCCTAACCCTGAAGAAAATTTTGTTGTGCCCCATCCCTAAACCTAACCCTAACTCTAAGATTTGGTGTGCACTAAATGTGACACTAAAATCAAAGCATTTTGACGCCCAAAACTCTATACCAACCCTGACTTTAAAGCTAATCCTAACACTAAAACTGAAAAAAATTTTGTTTCACACCACCTGTAAGCCTAAACCTATCTCTAAGATTTGGTGTGCCCTAAACATGACACTGAAGCCAAAGGATTTTAGCACCCTAAATTTCAGCCTAAACCTCACCCTAATGCTAAAGCCAAACCTAACCTTGAACACACATTTTATTGTCCGCCAACTCGAAGGCTAACCGTGACTCAAGATTTGGTATACTCTAAACACGACACAAAAGGCAAAGGAATCTGTCCCTCAAAATTTTACCCCAACCTTGACCCTAATGCTAATCCTAACTGTAACCCTGAAGAAAATTTTCTTGTGCCCAGCCCCTAAAACTAACACTAACTGTGAGATTTGTTGTGCCCTAAACGTGACAATAAAGCCAAAGCATCCTGGATTGCTAAACTTTAGCCTAAACCTCACTTTAAGGCTAATTCTAACCCTAACCCTGAAGACAATTTTGTTGTGCCCTGCCCCTAAGCCTAATCCTAACTCTAAAATGTTGTGTGCACTAAACATGACACTAAAGCCAAAGCATTTTGACGCCCAAAACTTTACCCCAACCCTGACCCTAATGCTGTTCTTAACCCTAACTCTGAAGAAAATTTTGTTGCGTTTCTCCCCTAAGCCAAATCCTGACTCTAACATTTGGTGTGCCCTAAACACGACAATAAAGGGAAAGCACTTAAGCACCTTAAATTTAAAACTAGCCCTCACCCTAAGGCTAATCTTACCCTAAATCGAAATGAAATTTTGTTGTGTCCCACCCCTAAACCTAAACCTAACTCTAAAATTTGATGTGCCCTAAACATGACACTAAAACCAATTTTGGAAAACTGACTGAAAAAATACAAATAATAATAGTAAATTATATTATGAATATAACAGTGTAAGTCTTGTACAAATACTGACCTTGTATACAACTTAGGACAATAATGTTCATATTGGAGTTTTTGAACATGGATTATAAACTAAGATTATGAATGTTATAATACCTGAAACTATAATACCTTAAACTAGAAGACAATACAGGAAATAACATTTT
>PVJO010014613.1:0-47865 GCA_004026905.1 Hystrix cristata | reverse complement strand
TTTGGTCCCTAAAACAAACCTCAATATACTTAAAACAGTTTACATTATATAAAGCATAATTTCAGAATGCAGCACTGTTGCACTTTAAATAAACTAATAAGACACAGGAAAATATGCAAATGTTTTGAAGTTAGGACATTCCTATTCTTTGTAAATCACTCCTTGAGTTCTAGAAGGTACAACATACAGATTTCAACAAGTTATTGATAAAATAGATAATCAAAACAGAAAATTAACAAAATCAAAGGCTGGCTTAGGAAAAGATGAATTTATTTCATATATACTAGACAAGTCAGAAAAAGAGAAAAGATATAAATAAAAATAACCAATAATAAAGAGGATTTTGGTTTTAAAATATCCTAGATACATTTATATATGAAAAGATATTATAAAAGTGTTCTAAAATTTGACAACAAATATGAAATAGATAATATGAAATTGACAGATCAGGAATAAAGGTCACATTTTTAAAAATACTACCAGAAAGATATTTAATATAAGTCAATATTTTATAGTAACAGGTAATTTTACACACATTCAAATTTTATGACCTTAGTATATCCTTTAGTACCTTCCATTAAATAAGATCTAAAATATTAATCAAGTAAATGTCTATGACTTTCTTGGGTTGGAGATTAAGCTCAGTGGTTAGAGTGCTTGTCTAGCAAGTGCAAGGCCCTGAGTTCAATCCCTAGTACCAAAACAACAACAACAGCAAAAACCTATAACTTTCTTTAAATCATACATATGTGTTTACACTACCGATTCAAACTTATCCAGGTGTTTACTGATTTGAGCTTATATTTAAGAGATTCCACAGAATTAACTTAAAAATATCACTATTGCACAATTGAATACCATAATACAGGCCTTTAAAATTGTGTTAAGAAAAAGACTAAATTTTCTAACTTGATTGCCTTATTATTTGTTCAGAATGGTTACCAGTTATGCAGGCAAAATGGGTCTTAAAATGTATAGGTAAAAATGATATTACAACATCAAAAGCATATTAAAGCCGGTTTCTTCATGTTTGTTCCTATTTCAGCTTGTTTAAAATTACTGCCTCTATTTAAATACATGTTGAAGGTTAATGAGTCTATTTTTCTAGACCTATTATCTATTCCTTGCTGCCTGGTAACATTCAATCACAAGTCTAAATTTTTATTCCAGTGATCATCACCTAAATGCATTTAACAATTTCAACATTTCATATTTTTCATTTTAAATGCTTTTTGTCCCTAAGTATCTAAAATTTTTAAGGAGAATATACAAAAATATCGCCACTTACACTCTTTTTAAAAAGCTGAATTTCTACATATGTCATTTGCCCAAGGCCAGAAGCAACTAAACAATGAAAAGTTAGTATATTTTTGTGCATTTGTCTTAAAATGACTGGATTTGGGATCTACCCCAGAGAATGGTGAAACATATTTCTAAGTATATCTTTTTCATCCAAGGAGGCAAATCCCAGGGTCTAGTCTGGTCCTTCACAAATTTCATTCTTGTACTATTTTCCTGCTCTTCTTGCGATGAACTAAGACACTTTCCTTGGCCAGGTCCTTTCACCACGACGTTTCTGCCTTGGAGCAAGCTGACCGTGGAATGAAACCTGGGCCATCTTACACCCGCCCTCCCGTAAACTGTGGGTGTTGGGTATTGTATCCAGCAGAGGGAACACCGAGTCATACACCGTCATACCTTCCTTTCATGAATTGCACTGGTAAAATGGTACTCAGATACAATAGAAATGAAATGCATCTTCTTCAAAAGGTATTATTTTAAGTACTCAGAGAAGACATTACCAATACTCAATCCTTATATATTTAATCCAATTCTGGAGACTTGAATAAATTTTCTGTACACACCAATGGACACTTTCATCTCAATCCACGGATATCATTGGCTATAGGGAAGTTCTCTGTTCCCTATATAGGTGGGTTGGAAGTAACAGATCAGTAATGATACCAGAGTGACTCTACAATAATGATGAACAAGTTTCTGAATAAATTAGCCACCATCCACAACCAACAGAGTTATAGCTTTAATAATTATACATTTTTATGATTTCTACCTCAGGAAGTTCTCTGCAGAAGTGACTCTGCTAGAAGATATGCCTGTGTGTGGCTCTTCTGTTGCTTTTTACCCTGTGCACTTCATTTCTCACTCCTCTGTCACTCCTGTGCTTGCTGGCGTTACTTTACAAATGCACTGCTTGCCTCTACGTCTGCCTTTCAGAAAATCTAAAGCTGTGTGTAAAAGAATGTGTGTTATAGAATTCTGTAACATTTATAAATTTGTGCTACAATGACATTTCAATCTCTTTAGATAATATGAAATACAAAGAACATGGTATAGATGAATTTTCTGACCATATTATTATTAATTCACTGCAAATTTTATGGATTGCAAAACACAAAGGAGAATATTGAACATCTAGGTTATTTAAACTAAGTACTTTTTAAAAATAATAATATTTCACACAACATGATACGTCACAATAAATAAAAGAAAATAGAACTTTATCATGGATCTTGACTTGTTACTTAGTGCAAGTATGCTGAGAATTTTTGTACGGGGGAGAGGAAAATATCTTGAGAAATGCAAGATTAGTTACAGCAGGTAAACTACATTTTGGCTGCATATATATGATATAAGAAGATTTGTTAAATTTGCTAAATTTTACATGCAAATATTGTACAATTATATACTATATTGTACAATTATATATTATACTCAAACTAAAATACCTGGATATATTCATACACAAATATGTAAACATATACTTACAATTTTTTTTTAATTTAAATATAAGTGCTCACAAAGTCCTACGCAGGGAAAATAATTATAATCATGTCATTTCATCTATCCAGTTCGATAGACTTAGAACCAGTAATGTACAAGCAAGAAAGGAATTCGATTTCTGATATACATGTTTTTTGGGGTGGTATATTTAAGAAATCCATGTGATGTTAGGCAGTTTTAAAATCCTAAATTTGGTAAGATCTATGTAGTAAACCACATAACCGGAACACATTAAACACAAGTGCTCCTACTTTGTATAAGTTTTCATTTCTCTGATTTGGTTTGAACCTTTATTATCACATTGTTTTCTCTCCTTATACCTTGTCTTTTATGCACAAATCTAAATTGAGTCCAGTTTTTGCCAAAACACCTTCCCTGTGAAAAAACTTACTTAATAAAGTCCATTCTTACTAATTAGTAGACAGCTTTACCATGACAGTATATCATGATTTTCAATGTAATGTTATCAGATTTTTATTTATTTCAGTTACTATATTAATTCTTATTAAGTGTATTCTTCATAAAAATATGTAGATGCTTGAATACAAACATTTTGCATATTTTCAAAAAAAATATCATTTAGTAGAAAGAAAATTAACAAGCCTGTAAGGAACAAATTACTACACATTATCATAAAATTTCTTGCAGAAAATCAATACTGTAGCTCTCCGGGTGGTGGAAAATCACTTCAGAGGAACTGACATTTCATATGTTATCTAAGAAATGAGAATGACATAGTGAAAAGAATTAAGGGAAGAGTGATTAGAGAGTAGAAGTCAGCTCCAGCAATTGAAATGATACTGGTCAGAGCCCAACAGGCTCTAGAAACTGTCAAAACAACAGTTTGGATGGAGCATGTACAAAGCAAAAAGAGAAAAACTCAGGTTACATTCAGGATATGGGTAGAAGCAGAATTGTGAAGACGTTCAGACCACATGAAAAGATGTGAATTTCATCATAAATGTGGTGAGAAACTGGATCATCTGAAACTATGGGAATAATGTAATCAGATTTGTGTTTAAATATGCAATTCTAGGCTGGGGATTTAGCTCGGTGGTTAGAGTGTTTGCCTTGCAAGCACAAGGCCCTGAGTTTGATCCCCGGCACTAAAAATAAATAAATAAATAAATAAATAAATAAATAAATAAATAAATAAATAAATATGCAATTCTGACTGTTTATAAGTATTTAATTTAGGGGAATAAAATTGGAAACACACAAACAAAAAATAACAACAGAACAAATAGAAGACAATCACAGCAAACCTGGGGAGATATTACCACTCTAGGTCTTTCTAATTTTGAAAAACAGTGAAAGTAACACACTACGAATTGAGGATTACGACTAACTTTCACTGTATCTGTAATTCAGAAATATCCTAAATAGGTATAATGGGAATGACTCTCAAGGATTGTAAAAAGATGATCTACTTGCATTGCACTAGGTGTTATTTGTGAAAAATAATCCACTTAGCATATTATTCACTTGTCATCTCATAATCACATCCAAATGGGCAGGGATGACAGCCAAAATATTTATTTATTAGTATGACATGAGTCTGTAGTAATCACAACAGATGGAAGCTATAAACAACTATTACAGTCATAGTGCATTTTGTCCTCTATCGCCTCTGTAAGAAAATATTATATTCTAATTAAATAGAAATTTAAAACACAGAGGATTTACTACCATGTTGAACTTCTTATAACAATATTTTGAGATGTGTGTATGTGAAATATGTTCAGGCATGAAAATAAGACTTCTGTGGTTAATTTAGTAATTGTCATATAATGGGTAACATTGGAACACGTTTTGTCCCCAAGTAGCTATATAGTGTAAATAACATTGCCTTCATAAATTATAAAATGGAAAACACATTAATTAACTTTATATTGATTAAGTGGCTTCATTGGACTTAAGATCTTATGAGTATTGAAATACACCTTTAAGAGCCTGAAAATCATTGACTAGAGGTGCAAACTTTAATACTTTTAACCAACAAATAATATCCGTATAGAACACGACATAAACTATTTAAATAACTAGTAATGAACTTCAAATCAATGGGAAATAGGCAATCTACCTTTTATAAAAAACAAAAGACGTGAGTAGCATTTCATAAGGTGAATAGCCAAATCGTTATTAAATGTATGAAAAGGTGCTCACTGGTATTCTTTATAAACAAATATGAATGGAATTTACAACAAAATACAACGATGCACTCACATAAAGGTTACATTTACATAGATAGTACCAAGAGCTCATAAAGTTCTAAAATAGAAGATGTCTCACATTTTATTAATGAAAACTCACACTATTTTAATCACTTAGGAAACTCTATGATGACATTTCTTGAAACTAAACATGGTCTTACCCGGTGACCTAGAAACTCTGATTCTGGGCATACACCCAAAAGAGAATGCTTATGCCAAGCGTACTGACATAATTTATATTGTTTACAACCTGAGAAGACATAAATATTCTCTAATCAGCAGGATATATAAATAAATCATGTTATGTTTACATATTGAAAGTAAAATAGTAGGATAATTACTGATACATAGAACAATAAGAACATTTCAAAAACATAATATGCACAGCAGCAGGCTAATCACAAAAAAATATTCTATAATTCCATGCACAAGATAGACAAAAGCTGACAAAATCTTTCTACTATTATCAGTTAGAAAAGTAGTTATCATTGCATGTCAGGTAATATTGAGGAGGATATAAGGAAAAACTCCTTTAGGAATGCTAGAGAATTCGTAGTAGTCAATCTACATTTTTATTACATAAGTGCCATGTATACATATACACTACATATGAATATGTGTAATTATTCACCAAACTGTACATACAGCTGTTATAAAATCTAATATACATATAACCAAACTAAAATCATATATTTACATATGACTGTATTATAAATCTAACTGAAATATAAAAATTTACACATAAAGCCATAAATGAGAAAAACAATTATGAACATATCTTTAGTCTGGTTGATAGACTTGCTAATGTACTTATTTCATGAGTAATTATTAATCAGTCATCAATATCTGGTATTGTTTTTTTTAATGGTAGGGAAGTTTTATTACAGGTAGGAAGAGTAACAGGCTCTGTGGAGCGAGTTTAGGCGAACTAAAAGTAGAAAAGGAAGTATGCCCTACAGCATAAGGGCCGCCAGTCATTCAAGAGGAAACACAGTACCCTGTAGATTTTAATAATGATTTTTGTTTTGGGAATTTCTTCTTGAAGCACATAAATAATTGTGCTGCATAGTTTTAGAAATTTGGTTTTGGGGGTATAAAATTTAGGCTTTTTATCATGTTGAAGAACAACTGAAAGGTATTCCTTTACTCTTAGTGTTTCAATAGTCTCGAAAACCTACTTTGAAACAGGCATGCCTAATTGTATTGCAATTACTTTATTGCAGTGCACATATACTATGCCTTTTTTTTTAAGTCAGTGGTATGGAGCAACCATGACACAATCAAGATGATTGGTGTGATGTTTTCGAGAACACACACTTTCTTCCTGTCTGTATTAGATACTTTTCTAGAGTCAATGGTTTGCAAGAGAGCAGATTTAATACAGGACATTTACAAATTACAACATTCACAAACACGAGTCAAATGTAGGAAGAGTGTAGAACATCTACCTGTGCCCTGGTGTCCGGAAAGATCCAATCAAGGGCTGGGACCCCACAGCACTGTCCCATGTACATCTGTGTCTGCACTAAAGTCTGAAGAAATCTATCCTGGAACCAGGATACGATGCTCGCAGCAGAAGACCAGAGCTCCCCCAAAGCAAATAGCAGCCAAGCTCAACAACAGCAAGGCCCTGAGCTCCTTCTGCTACGAAAACACCCAAGGTCCCTTTGGGAGAACCAGCTGCAGCAGAGCGTCTCCACGGAAACAGCCGGCCCCCATCTTCTGCTCCTTCTCCTTTGTGTTGTGTTGACTACAATCCTCAGGTGGATCCTCTATGCCCAGAACCACACCGACTCAGTTCAGCTGGGTGTTTCTGCTCAAAATTGACCACAATAATAAGTCCACCACACTGCTTTTGTGCCACATTTTGATACTTCTTACAATGTTCTAAATGTCTTTAACATTGTCACTCTATCTGCAATCATGATCTGTTATTAATGATCTTTGATGTTACTATAGTCACTTAGGGTGGAACTACAAAACAAACCCAAATAAGATGGTAAACTTAATCAACAATTGCTTTTGTTCTGACTGCTCCTTCACCAGCTAGTCTCTTAAATTTCTTCCTCCCCTTATCCCTTCATATTTCAGGAGATGCAATTTTGACACTGACTGATTAAAACACCTTCACAGATTTTGATGGTTCAAGTAACAAGAAGAGTCTGCCGTCTTAATTAAAAATATATAAATGATGAGGATTAAAATCTAGGTCCTCTGTGCCAGTTAGCAGAGTTTTAAATGGAAAGAAAAAACTCTTGAAAGATGAAATTGCCACTCTAGTGAACATAGAAGGGCAAGAAAGCAAGCCAGTCTTATTGCTAATATGAAGAAAGTTTTTTTGTTGTGGATGTAAGATCAAATAACCCGCGATTCTTCCTAAGTGAATTCTCAATCCACAGCAAGACCCTACCTCTCTTTGATTCTATGTAGGCTGAGAGAGGTGAGAAGCTTGCTAGAAGAAAAGATTAAATTTAGCAACGTCATTTCCTCAGGTTTAAGGGGAAAACGCCAACTCAATGACATACAAGTTAGGCAAAGGAACAAGTGCTAATGTACAAGCTGTGGCAAGTTATACAGAAGCTCTAGCTAAGACGTCTGTTGAAGGTGGTTATACTGCACAGCAGATGCATTTCAGTTTGTGCAGTTTATACCATCAGATAAGTGAGCATATAAGGATCAAAAGACCCTGAAACTTCACAAAGTTCAATCAGAAATGTGATCAGTAACTTTCACTTAAAGTGTTAGCTATTTTGTAAATATTTTCTGATCTATCTGGTTTGTATTTGTGTGTGTGTTTTGTGTTTCATGGTTACCACTGAAGTTTTGTTAACATTGTTTTTCTGAAATCATTATTAAAATGCTTTTTTAAAATTAATTAATTTATTTATTTTTTGGTGCTGGGGATCAAACTCAGTGCCTTATGTTTGGTGGGCAATCACTCTAACCACTGAGCTACATCCCCAGTCTCTTAACTTGCTTTTGATATTATTAATTACTTCACAAGTCAATACTTTGCAAAAGAAGAAATAACTCCATAAAAGATACTAAAAAGCTACCATAAACTATTTCACCATTTTAGACACTTTCAGTTACTTTGATTTTGACCTTAGAATTTTTTTTTTTTTTTTTTTTTTTTTGTGGTGCCGGGGATCGAACTCAGGGCCTTGTGCTTGCAAGGCAAGCACTCTAATCACTGAGCTAAATTCCCAACCCAGGACCTTAGAATTTTAAAGAAAATTCCTCTAAAGTTTTGAAAATTTGAAATTAAGCTAGCAAAACCTAGCATATTTAGCATTTATTGGATTCCTAAAACTAAGTGTCCTTTGAATGTGTAAAGTCAGCACAGTGTTTGAAGTTCCAGACATTTTTGTAGTCATTTCAAACATATTGTCGACCATATAAAAGGTTACACATTGCCCTCAGTCCATGCATGTGGAATTCTGATTGATGTCAATGGGATCCATGTGCAAAGTTGGAGGGCACTCTACTGTGAAACTTTATGGTGTTTTCAGAATATCTTTGAAGTCTAGTTTCTGTGGCAAAATCAAAAGTTTAAAGAGTAGCTCTGCAGGGCTTATTCTTATCCACTGAGAACATGTCTGGGCTGCCTGTTTTAAATGCAGAGCTAAGCTGGAATTACATAAATGGAGTATGCGTATAGAGTGGTTGATTACAAAAGGATTATTTCCATTGAGTTCAGTTGCTATGCTCAGAGACAGCAGTGGCAAAATCTATTCAGGTGACCTGACTTTTATACATTATCTATGGACGTGCTTTTGCTTCAGAAGGAAAAGATATACATTGCTGTTCAGTTTAATGCTAAAATTAATTGCTATGATTAATTTTATCTATAAATATCTTCAACAAAACAAGTGGAAAACTACCTTTGTATTGACAAATCCATTAGTGAGTTTGATTTTTACATTATGTATGGAGAAGGTATGATTTGTAAGGACTATTCTTAATTGAAATTTATTTTTATACATAGTATCAAATGATAAAGATGAATTTCTTAAACTTATTTTATTAAAATTAAAAATAATTCATTGATTTTTCAGTTTCTGGAGTAAAATGCACATTGTATAGAAATATTAAACATTTTATGAGAAAGACTTATTGTTATAAAAATTCTCCAACATATTTCTGCATTTCAAGATACAACTTTCAGTTCCTAAAATCTAATGCCCTGAATTGTGCACTTCCTGATAATCATGGATTTTGTTTGCAGTATAATTGATTTGGGCTTAAACTTCCAGAATCTGTGAATTTATTCTGGAGCTATCTCTGCCATTTTGGGACCTACATCTAATTTGCACGATGTCGGCTCAGTACTCCTGACAGCTCATCTAGCATGAGCCTGATCATCTGTCTCACAGTAAGGGGAGAAAAGTGCTGAAGCAGCACTCGGAAACTGTGATTCCTTTTGACAAAAAAGAAAGCAAAGGTAATTCTTCAACTACGAAACAAATTTTCACTGTGGTGGGTATTTTAGGGTGACTAAAATTTAGTATCAAAAGTATTGAAGACTAGAAAATAGATACAAGGATTGCAAGGGAACTACAAAGACAAAGAGGACATATTTTATTTACCTTTCTTTGCTACGTTCTACAGAAAATCAGATTATCTACTGCCTTAACTATGCTGTCGGTTAGTTACTGTTAAGGAGTTGCATCACTAGTACACAAGGCAGAGGATATTAATTTTCTTTAATTCTGTATATTGGTTTCAAACTCTCTCTACTGTCATATTGTCCATGACAAACTCACAGAAAATCTGTCTTCTCCCTCATATTCCTTTAGCTACATAAAAGCACAACATTGGAGTGGACAATTTCTTCAATTCCTTAGGATCTTGAATTGTATCAGTTCCTAAAATTATAAAAAAAGAATATAAAAATATACATGCTTGAAGATACTTTCATTAATATCCTGGGGATGACAAGAAATACCAGTGATACCTTGGTTCATGAGCTTAATCCTTTCCACAATTCTGGTTCCAAACCGAATTGAATGAGAACCAAATCAAATTCAATGGTTAGAATCAATGTTGACCTTACGGAAACATTTCATTTGGTTCTCATCCAATTTGGTTTGCTATAAGGATTGTGGAAAGAATTAAGTTTGTGAACTGAGGTGCCACTGTATGCCTTTGTGAGTAACAACAGTTGACATTCACATTCCAAAAAATAATGACAGGGGTATAGAAAATCATTGACTAAACCAAGTCCAGAATCCAACACGGCAAACATTAAGTTCTGTAGCTCCATATCTGATGTATAGAGGACATGGGAGTGAGATGTGAATTTCAGAAGGTTTAAGCAGTCCATTTCCTACAGCCCAAATATTTGCAGTCAAGAGAGCCTCATTCTTTGGCTGGCTCAACTTGGGCTGTGGCTTTTCTCTACAGATTTTCTACATTCCTGGCATCTTCAACATCCTGAGGTCTCCACTGTACCTTTGGCCTCATTCCCATATAGCTTTGTTCACTGCCCTAGTAGGGGCTAATTGCTTGGCTTTCTTTTGAAATCTGGGTAGAAGCCTTCCTGACACCACAACTCTTCTGTATGTCAGTAAAACCACCCTCATGTGAACCATGCCAGAGTCAGCTGCCAGTTTGAACAGTAGACAGAACCCCTTGAACCATGGCTGCAGCAGCCTCTGAGTGTCTGGATAGTTGAACACAATAAAATGAATCCCAGAGAATCAATTTCCTAGGTGGCCCTTTTCCATTAGTCATTCCAGGACACACTTATAAAATGAAAGTTTTATGCTTTTGCATTCTTGAGCCTGTGATGCATCTCATCTGTCTGATTTCTGAATGTCAATTCATTTTTCTTCTTTCCATACAGTACACTTGCTTTCTTTTAAATGGTACTAATTTCATCAATAAACACAACTCCTCTAGGAACAGTACAAATGATTTCTTTTGGATCAGAATTTAAGTTTTTCAGTTTTTTCTGTTCTGTCTTTGCCCAAGTTCTCACTGTAAATCTGACTAAAAGCAGCCAATACTACCCAAGTCACAGCATGAGTAATAAGCTGTTTTAAAATTTCCTCTACCATATTAATTATTCCACTCTCCTTAATATCAGTCTCCAGCAAAGTCTCAGGGCATGAAGCAAAATGTACACACATTTTCTGCTGAAGCATAACACATGATCTCAAGCCTGACTCCAGTGAAGTCCTTGTTCACAAATGAGACTCCTGACCTGTCCTTCACTCTCCACAGTTCCACTCAATATTCTGGTCTTCTGAGCTCTGAACAGAATCCTGCATCAGTCACTGCTTATCAGATTCTATAGCTTCTCTAGCCTACTTCTTCAAATGTTTCTAAACTTATCCTACAAACCAATTTTATTTATTTATTTTTATTTTTATTTTTTTTTCTACAAACCAATTTTAAAGGCTTTGGGACCACGTGGTTAGATACAATCACAGTAATAACTTCATGTCAGGTACCGATTTTCTCTGTTAGGTAACTCTTCACAAAGAGGATCTAGGAATGTTGACCACTTCTTTTTGTGTTTCAATTGCTCTGAGGTGGGCATCTTTATGGTCTGACTGACATGAGGTGAGTAAGCATCTTTCTCCAGTGGTTTCTCTGTACCATGATGTTCTGCCTTGCAATGGGCCCAAAGCAAATGGGCCAAGTGACCATGGTCTGAAAATCTGAAAGTGCGAGCCAGAATAAGTCTTTTCTCCTTATAAGATTTTTCAGATATTTTGTCACCTCAGTAAAAACCTGCATAATACACAGAGAGAATACTTTCTTGACACAAAAGAATGAGAACTCAGATCATACATGTAAGTGCTACGCTAGAAGACTGTATCCTGTGTTTCATTTACACTATGAACCATGACTCAGAAACGACAGCTGCTGTTTTTTTTTGTTGTTGTTTGTTTTTTGTTTTTTTTAATGAGATTCCAAACTTAAAATTACACTTGGCAGCTGAAATCTTCTCTGGTTTTGGTAGTTCTTGGTTTGAGTGATATTTCAGAGCAGTCATAAACCAAAAATGGAAGAAGTAGTAAGTCTACAGAAATTCACATATACATCGGGATGTATTGGAGCACAAGAAGTTTACTGAGGAAGTTTCCAATTTACAATATTGACTATCAATCCTTGAAATGAGACAAGTTTAATATATCTATTACATTTGCAAGTAAAAGAGCATTGCTGTTTCACAAGATTAAACAATTAAATACAGAATAAACTAATTAATCTTATGACCTCCCTTCCCATGAGATTTGATTTCACTTATTTGAAAATATTTTTGTTTGCATGAAAATATCTACATTCTGATAAAAATGAGAGTAGTGAAATCTTTCTTGCCATTTATTTATATATTCATTCATTTTGAAATTGTATCCTCTATTTTTTTATGGGAATCCAAGTTGACAAATTATAATACACAACAAAAATGTAACAGTAAATATGAACTATGTAGATACAGTTGTACTTCATTTAATCAGCAAAAGGTCTCTCTTAAGAAGAACACTGAGTTACTCGATTCTAATGTCTCCTGACATTGGATACAGCTTCTCATTTCTATAACAATACTCTTCTAAAGGTTAAACTGTAACTTTATACAGTGTCAGTTTACTGACGCTTAAACTTTCTACAGCGTCAGCCTTTCTTTTAAGGAGGAGATTGATGTGTACATGACAGCAACCCATTTTTCTTTTTAGTCAGTAATTTTTTTCTTTTTCATTTAAATTTTTAATTTATTTTGTTTCTGTTATTTCCTGCCCCAACTTTTAAAATTTCTAATGAATTTTCAAGTTAAATAATTAGTTAAGAAAAATTAAAGTCATACGATGAAATAAAGGCTTAAGTGCCTTTAGCACAAATGGAAATACTATAGAAAAGTAAACCTTATGAAATAACTTTAGTCAGCTTCAAGGGTTTTAAGGTAAACCTTCTCAAAAGACCTTCTTTCATTTACGTAAAGAAACTCAGGTTCTTTTTTTGTACCTTTACCTGATCTTTGTATTGTGTGTTATCTTGCTTAAAGATTTATACTTGCTTAAATTTGCTTAAAGAGGTGAAAATGTAGGTCCACCTATAAATTTATCCTTGATAAATCAATATCACCAATCATATATGTGCACACACATATGTGATATATAATCTCATTTTGATTTTTTTTATCAGTGTATGTACCTGAAGTGTTGTATTTCATTTAAACTATTACAGGCATTTATTTCACCCTCTTATATCTTACAGGCCATTCACATGAATCTATCCTCTGCCCTGAATTAACATCTCTTGGAACAGGGACATTCCCTCTTCATTTTCTTGCTTAAAGCTCTCTATTTAGGGGCACATTTTTGAACAAGCATTGTAATTTTGATAAAGCATATTAATTCATCCATAATTACCTTTACATTATAGTACACAGTGCTAATTTAGAAACATATCAAGAGGGTCTTAAATTGGAAAGTAACCTCACAGATGTCATGCACCCCAAATCAGGAGATGGTATTATGGCTTTGGTAATTTTTTCCCAAAACATTTTCACTTTCAGTCACAATGGGGAGTTTAAGGACCTTTGAGGCTTTTCAAGATCGTCTAAGAAACAGTGATTCGGAATAACAGTCATCTGTGATCCTGCCCAACACAACAATGAAGGTAGCAGCCTATGATAAATCTCCCAAAAAGTTTCTCCATTACATTCACTGACATTTCTACCAGAGCACAGATGCATTTATAAGAAAACTTTGTATAGTAAAATGAATTAGATTAATGGAAGAAAATAGGACACCTAATTCCATATTGGCATATTTTGTTGAATATGTTTCTCTGCAAGTTCTTTTCAGCAGATTAAATTATTTAAATGTCATGCTGAAAACTGTAAAAATTAAAAAAAAAACCCAGACCTACTTTCATCCTAGTTATGCTCACATGAATCCTTAATTACATTTAATGATCAATTATATATGTTAAATTCTATTTTGGAGATACAGATTTCAGATGGCTATAAAAATGTACCAAATACTGGAAGTTACAGTATTTCCTATCTATGCCTGATCCTAAAATCATCAGAAGCAGTTTTGGCTCTTTCTTCCTAAATTAAGAAAGTCCAAACACGAGCAACATGTACAATTAAATCTTTAATTGTTGTCCCATCTGGATTTTTCTTCCTGACTGTACATTTCCAGCAACAAGCTTCCTCCCGAGAACATAGATTTTCATGTTAGCAATCTTCCTCTCCTGACTTTCTAAGCTTCAACCTGGCTTAGCTATTTTCTTAGTTACATGATTGCTAAGACACAATACTCCTCACCCACAAGTCAAAGGAGGAAAGCTTTATTTTGGTTCATCGTTTGTAGAAGTTTCAGTCTATAGTAAGCTGTCTCCAAGAAAGGGCAGCATGGCAGGATGGAATGGCAGAGAAGAAACAGCTCATGGCAGGGCAGTGGGAAGCAGAGAGAGACCAAGGGAAGAGGAAGGAAGATACACACTCCTGTGCCAAGCCCCCAGTGACCCATCTGCTCAGATGAAGCTTTATCTCCCAACACCACGATTAGGCATAAACTCATTAGGGAACTAATCCATTTAGAGTATCACATACCCATGATCCAATCACCTCCCCAAAGCTCCACTTATGAGTATCTGAGACTTTGAGGGAGACATCTAGATATAAACCATAATAGTCACCCTCTACAATTTTATAAGACACTGAGTGGTGATAAATCTCTTATCTAAATATAAATGTAAGTATAAAATACATATACATATAAAGGTCTACAATACATCATGGTTTTAGTTCTAGGGAATCCCAAATAAAAGAGGTTGGATGAGAAATTACTCTCATCAGGTTAGGTATGAGTATGGTATTAAATTTGCTTGAAGTTAATAAAAATAAATTGAATGATATCTATGTTGAGTGGACAAATGGTTGACCTGTCCTGGTTTGATGGAGGTCAAATTTGAGCTAAGACTCCCCACTTCTAAGAGACTACTCACTCTCTGCACTACGAGGTCTCTTTGCAGAACATGCTTTACCTATACTTCTGAGTTGGAATTTGCTAATAGGAAAACATTTCTAGCAATCAAAAAAAAAAAAGTTGTGAATGCGAGAGTGTTATTTGGAGGAGGTTGTGGCAGGCGGATACAGCAGCGCGTGCCTTCACAGTCCTAAAGTTCTGGTGTGTTGCATTCTCTGACTTTGGCGATTTTCTCAATTTTGGTTGCCAGATAAAGTGACCTTTCAGACTTATCTTCTAGCTTCTGTTTTGCAGCTATGGTAACTGAATTCAGTAGTTTACTGGACCAGCATTCCCAAATAAAACTTGCTAGAATTTTTTGTGTAGCTCCAGCTTTTGACCCATTTCACTGTTTCAGGATAAAGCAGTAAATACCAGCATCTTTTAGGTTCTCACTTGCCCATCTTCTTCCACCTTTAGATAAACCTTGATTCCTGAAATGAAGCCACTCATTTAACCACATTTGATCTACATTTGATCCATTTAACTCACAATAAATTCTAAACTGTATTTGCCCTTCAGTGTTACTAAACAGCCTGCAGTCATCTCAATGTCAATTATATAGTCAAAATTATCTATCTGATTCAAAAAGCTAAAATTTTACATTTTCCCAAGCACATTTATTATAGTGCTTAATCACATGAGTTATTCAGGTGCCCCAAGTATTAGAAATAAGTCTTGTATTTTATTTGTGAAATTATGATTAATATCTTTTTCATTCAGTTTCTAAAACCCTAAAGCCAGTTAAATTGCCATGTCTTCCTTTCCCCGCCTTTTCCTATTGTCATGCTTAACACTGAATCCAGGGCCTCACACAGGCTAATTAGCTCTTTTAAAATGTGATTTAGAAATAGCTGGGGCTGGGGATTTAGCTCAGTGATTAGAGTGCTTGCCTTGCAAGCACAAGGCCCCAAGTTCGATCCCTGACACACACACACACACACACACACACACACACACACACACACACAAAAAGAAAAAGAAATAGTTGACGACTACATGTGCTGACTATCAATCATACATATATAGATATTGACACCATTTGTGAATGTTACTTGCTATTTCTCTACTTGACCACTAGCATGATTATTTTCATATTTCTTTGCATTTTTTTTTGTTCTGAGAATTTGACAATAAGGACTCCTGCATAGTCATTAAATATATACAAATAGGCAGAATAATTTCTCCAGTGGACTTTATTTTATTCTGAGAATACAGTTTGATTTATGTTAATTTAAATAATTTTATTCTGTTTTCTTTTTCTTTTTCCTTCTAAGTCATAATTATATAATTTTCCTGGCATACAAAATTAGTGTTATACAAAATTCTCTATAAATTTACACCTTAGAAAAGGGCATTTGGGAGTGTGCATGGTTAGGAGTGTGAGGTTGTAAACAGGAGAAAAATTTCTATTTTAAATTTTCAAATGTGTCCGTATATTTTTGAGAATGGTTTCAAAATATTCAAGATGAAATGGCAATTTGGGACACTTTTGTAATATCCATGAAAATATTACTTATGTCATATTTTATTTCTTTTAAATTGAAAATACATTAGTATGATAATCTATATAATTACTATTTGTCTATATTATATGAATGCTGCACCTAACTTGTTATCATATGTAATCTTGAAATCTGTGATAACTATTTAATATATTTGCAGACATTATACAGTTTTTATTAGCTATATATGGCCAATCTCAATTTTGGTTGAAAACTAACCAGAAGAATAACTTAAAATAATACATAAAGACATTGCCCATACCATATTTTTGTATTTTATATTGTAATTGTGTCATTTGAAAAATAAAATAAACATATATGTTACATCAGTCAATGTTTACTAGAGAAAAAGATTTAATACTCTCTCTCTCTCTCTCTCTCTCTCTCTCTCTATATATATATATATATATATATATATATATATATATATATATATGAATTTACAAGATTGGCTTACAATAACCACCCACAGAGTCAGGTCTGGAAGAGTCCAAAATGTCTATGCCCGAAGATCCAAAGGATCCAGCAGAAGGCCTGGAGTTCAGTGTAGTGTCCTGTGAGAGTCTGTGTCAGAAGGCTGAAAGGTCTTGGATGGAAGGCTGAAGCATCTGCACTGGAAGCCAGGATACAATGTCCAAGGTGAGGGCAAAGACTGGAGTGCCTCTGAAGAAACATGCACTCCTTCCTTCTCTGTTGTCCTTTTGTAGCATTCTGATGACAACCCTCCCCAGGGTGGGTCCTCCACACCCAGAACTATTCTGGGCCAATCTAGTTGACACAATCTGGGCTTACTCAGGTTGACACAATCAAGTAACTATCACATATGTCATTGGCTATAAATTACATGTTATTACAATTACATTATCTTTTTAAAAATTTTTAATCATATGTTTATGATGCATAATACATATATTCATCACAGGCTATTGGAATTTACACATATTACATCTTGATTTTGTCTTGCTTGTTTCCTTTTCTTCACCTCCCTCTTGTATCCCTCTATCCTGGGGTCCTTTTCCACATTTTTTTTTTTTTTTTTTTTTGTGGTGCGGGGGATCAAACTCAGGTCCTTGTGCTTGCAAGGCAAGCACTCTAATCACTGAGCTAAATCCCCAGCCCCTCCACATTAATTTTTTATCAATAACACAAAAGAAAAAAATTCATTTCTCCATCAGTTTATTTCTCACATATAGCTTTACAAACAGTTGAAGAAATGTGCAATGATTAAGCAAGAAAAAGTGAAAAACAAATGTTCAAGCAAGCTCATCCCAATTACTTTGCACTTCCTAGAAAGCTCTGTAAGCCAGTTTAAAAAAAAAAAACAACAAACTATTATTCAAAGGTTTTGTTAAAAATCAGAAAGTAATACTAAAGTCAAGTAAGAGTATTGTAAAAATCATCATAATAAGTAAATTGCTCAATTAAGGTAATTTTATTTTAAAATATATTCTATATTATGATTAATTTCTAATCATTGCTGAACTGAATGTTGCCAAGAGATTGTTTTTCTTTAAATTAGCCAAACATATTTTAGGCTAATTAGTACTATAAAATATCCTTTCTAAATATTGACCACCATGTTATTATAAACTAAGAACAAACTGCAAAATATTTTTGTATTTTATATTAGTAAAAATTTATGTAAGCCAAGACAAATAATATAAAATATAATAAGTCTGTCTGTAAGCACTAGAAGAAATTATATCTGAAATTGCTGGCATTATGGTCAGGTTTTTTTTGTTGTTGTTGGTGTTTTTTTGTTTTTTGTTTTTTTTTTTTTTTTCCCTAGCTCATGACATTCCTGAAGGGACAGGAATTTAGTGAGAAGGAAGTACAATTAGACACAGAAAAGGATTATTTAAACTGATAATTTTTATGAAATAATACGTAGGCAATATTCAAATAAAAGTTAAAAGAGTATTTTCATATATTTTTGCATGCTATGTTATTTAACATTTGAATTTTATTTCCTTTATTTTAAGATATTTTTTCATATGTGTATCCAACCAAACTCCTTCATATGGAACTACTACACTGGTCTGTTTTTACTATTTTTTTTAAAAGACAAAATCTCGCTAAATCGCTACCTTGCCCAAGCTGGGCTCGAGCTCTGGATCCTCCTACCTCAGCCCCCCAAAGTGCTGGAATTACAGTTTTATAGCACCACTAATGGCTAACCTTTGAATTATTGAATGGTATACTGTAGATATAAACCAGCTTTTATGTCAGAAGACTGTGGTTACAAGTGTGTGAAGACAGATAACTAAAGTTTTCTGTGTATAGGTCTTTAATTGTGAATTATTAAAGATAAATGTTAGATGTAAAACAAAATAAGCCAGTAAAAACTAATAGAGACACAAAAATGATGGTTTTATTATTGACAATACAAATAGGAACAGATCAGAAAGTAGTCCAAAAGGCTTTTTTTCTTTCCTTTTTTTTCCACTTGTTTATGTTTGTAGCTTTCACTTTTTTTTTCCTGAAACAGAATAAGCAAGAAGTGAACCAAACGTGTACATTCCAGAAATGTGAGATGGAATACTAAGCAGAGACTTCTATTACACTGCTCATCTACATCTCCACAAATAGAAGGTGGGGAGTGAACACATTAAAGGAAAAAAGCAGGGAGGAAACAACTCTTGAAACAAAAGTAACACAAATATATATTTGGCAGAGAGTAAAGGATTGGGTAGATCTCAAATCCCACTTTAAATGCACTTAATACAGATTTCAGTTGCTATTACAAGAGTAAATCCAACAACTATAGGAAAAATATAACTCCCAAGCTGCTAGACATCAGATGTGCCGAGGTTGTGTCCCCTGAAATCGAAGAATGAATTTTAAGGAACAATGGAGATTAACATTAGGAAAATTTATTGAGCAATAGCTCCTGAGAGACAGGAGGGGTCCCCAAAATGGATTGGCCCCTATACCCTTTGTCGGGGATAATTTATACAGCAAAGTCACAATGTATGTTCAACATAGGTCAGACTGAAATCAATTTATTGGATTACAAGTATAGCTGCTTTGCTACTATTGATCCAACAGGGAAGTGGGCCAGGTAGCAAGGGTACATGGAAAGAGCAAAGGCATTTTGGAAAGGGAGGGGTCCGGATGCTCTGGTCACCCACCTGGCTGACTGATGTCTAGCTGGAGTTCTAGACCAGGAGGCACTAATTATAGTATAATTCCAAGTTACAGCTTACTCCTTAGGGAGGCAGGTCCATCTGGCCATTGCATCTTTATCTTGAAGCCTCGTCTTCTTCAGATATGCCTCTAGCCACAATTCTGGTGTCCTTACTTTTTTCTGCTGACTTCCTAAAGAGCCCAGTCCCTCTCTGACTATATATTTCTACCTGATTTAACTGCCTAACATATGATTATATCAAAAGACATAAAATTGAACTTTCTTGAATAGGAAAATGAGACTACTGGTATCTTATAATCTTCTTTCCCATTGTTTCATCTTCACTCACATTTAAATTTAGGGACTAGAAGATAAAAGCAGAACAAAGAACACATTGAAGAAGTACTATTAAATCACACGTGACAAATTTGGGTGTGATCAGATGCAAGAAAAGGCAATCGGGGATGAATCGTTGAACATCTTGTCAAGCAAAGGAATTTGCATTTTTTGCTGGAGTAGCACATGCATTAGTCTTTACTAAAGAGGTGTAAGCAATCTTTAATAGGCTCTGAGATAAATGATACTCAGAAAAATCTATTAGTAAAGCTATTACTTATAATTGATTAAAATGATCTAATGATAGAAGCTTGAAATTGAGTGTAGGATTGGATGAGCAGAACATAGCAAATTTAGAAGAAAAGAGGAGGCATAATTATGGTTAAGATAATATTAGCTACTGATTAATTAGATACCATAGACGAGGAAGAAGGAGTCAAACTTCTTACATATTTTACAGCCTAGGCAACTTGGAGAAACATATTTCATGATGAAAATTAAGGAGATAATGATGAGGCTCTAGATTAAACTGTAATGTAATTGAGTCATTTTCAGCCATATTAAACTGAAGTTAATACTGGAAAAGATGCATAAAAATCATCAAAGGGAGATTGAAAAATTGGAGAAAGAGTACGAGAAAGAGATGGAAGGAAAATATTCCTAAGAATATCTTATGTTCATAAGATAAATGCCAATAAATCTCGGGAAATATCCATTTGAGAACAAGAAATGAGGAATCCAGAAAGGTAATGAAAGAAAGTTAATAAACAACTATAGGGGAAGAACTGGGTACTTTGATATCTACACAAGGAAAAAGGGAAGATTTGGGGACGATCACATTTCATGGCTCCAAATGCTCCTGCATGCACGAAAGGGAGTGAATCATAGAGATGCAAAGCATGAATCAAGTACAATAACACACGATAAGCCAAAAATAGAAAAGGGGAAATTGCACTAATTAGTATACTAACGCAATCATTTTTATGTTAGCACTAACCCCACAAACTCATTGTAAAATGTGGCACACTATAAACTATTAATTATTCCCTTGGAAAAAATCTGAGAAATAAATATGCATCAGATTTACGTTGTACAATTTTAGGAAACCAAGATTCATTTTATGCTGTTTTAATATTTTAAATTTATATGTTTTTTAAATGCAGAAAAAATAGATTGAAATTAGATTCACAAATACATTCAATATACTAGTCACTATTAACATTTTGCAACACTATTTCATGTACTTCCAGTCCTGTTTGTCTTGAAAAACATTTAAATGTTATGCCGTTTTAATCCAATTTTAATGGATTTCTTATGAAATCATTGGAACTTCATTACATAGAATAAATTTAGGAACATGATTTCAAACTATTGTGATTAATTTTAATAATTTTTGATTATTTAAATTTATTTTCAAATGCTATTTTGTAATCTTATTATCATGATCAAGTATAAGAAGACATTGAGTACCACTCAAATATAACGATTAACATCTCACAACAAAAAATATTTCATTTATATCCTCACCCTTCCTATGATTCTGGCTTTGAAAATGTTGAAGAAATAATGAAATGTATCTTGGCTAGTTGCATTTGTAAATATTTCTGCCTGCATCACTAAAAATAAGTTCTCCTGTTGCATAACCAAAAACTATGCCTAAAAAAATCCAGCTAACGTGGTTAATTTTTTCATACATGTTACATGCCCGTATACAGATGATTATTTTTGTACTTCAAATTAAACTTTCATCAAGTTAAATAGGTGGTTTTCATTTTTTTGTTTTGGACATGCAGATTTCTTCTCCATTCTCATATTTTACCTTTTGAATTACTGGTTGAAAAAAGAAAAAATCTTTGTGTGCATGAATTCAGCAGATGCTCAAACCCTTCACATCTCAAAAGGTCAGGCCCTGGCTCTGGCCCTTCTCCGAATTTTGGAAATATTCTTCCCACTTTTGTAGGAGATGCAGCTTTAGGCAAAAGACACAACTTTAATCAGTTTATGCTAACCATGTGACGTTTGAGGAACTTTTTTTTTTTTTAGGTAGTTTTAATTTGGGTGCCAGAATTCAAGCATGCAGGGGTTACCTGTAGGAGTGATTGATCTCCAATAGCAACTTAGGACAACAAAGCTTGAGTGAGAATCTTTGTCTGAAAAAACTTGGCATATGTTGTCACACATAACAGCAGAGATTTTAAGCATATGGTTTCGTTGGACAGGGATACCTGGAATATTGCCCTTAGTTTCTTCCAGACTTTCTCTGTGCTGCTTTTTAATTTGTATATTTTATTGCAATAATACTGTGTTTATCCCATAAGTACAACAGCTTCTGTGGTCCTCTGAGCACTCCTCATCAATCTGTAGCCCTGAGGGTACTCTTTGGAACTCGTAGCACACTGTGTCATGTATGCTTTGAGATTCTTTGGACTTGCATTTTGCTAACCAATCAATGTTCGTGGTGGAACATCCTGTCTTGGCTACCCCGGTAGAGATATAAAACCTTCACAGGGTATCTGCCTTCTTCAGTCCGCCCAAGCCATGATTCATCTCAAAAATCTAGTTATTCTCAATTTCAAGGCTGGAATCCTGTGAGACTAACAAGTGTATCCCCAGCAGTAATCCTGGAAGTCTCTCAGAGCTTCTCAGAGTTGCTGAACTCTTTCTCAACGATGGTCCAACATTATTTGCTTTTGTTAAATCTTTAAGTGAATGTGCTCTTGAAGTTTTAGGAATTGTGTTGAGCAAGTGAGACTAAGTAATGGTTACCTCTGCATTAATAAAAGAACAATTAAACCTAATATTAAACATATAAAAAGACAGTGCTAAGCATGTATAATCTGATATTGATCATATTAATAACCAAATGAAGTTGGCAAAAATCTGATCAGGTGCACAAAGTCACTATGTAATCAATTCTGTTGTTACCAATTATGTTTTCATTTTTAAGGAGATAATATTCTAATTAAACCCCGTCGGTAACCACTGAAGCAGAAGTGGGCAAAAGTAACTGGGAAATATAACATTTATGTCCATTTATGTGAAGAAATTCAAATTTTGATATCATACTTTCATGTATAAAAATAAAAAGTGTAAAACTTTGCAAAATTAAAAGGTATCTGATAAAAAGACTTGGATAATTTCATTCTCACTAGTGGTTTTGCTGACCTGTATTTTAAACAGTTCATAAAGTATGTATTTGGTATATTTCAGTTATTTTTTAACTATTAATTATAATATTTGTTCTGATGTTGCTCAATGCAGCTCTATGTGAAATGGAAACTAAGAAAGTTCTTATTACTTCAGCCCATTGTGTACGAAAGCTCGAAAAAATTAATCAAATAATAAATACCACGACAGAGAAATAACACTACTTGGTTATCACAATTCTCCTGATTTGAGTTCCAGAAGAAAGTGGTTTTGTGAGTTGTCATAAACATGAAAAATGGGGTTGGGAATTTAGCTCAGTGATGTAGCACTTGCCTAGGAAATGCAAGGCCCTGAGTTGGATCCCCAGGACCCTCCCCAAGAAAAGAAACATGAAAAACAATCATAAGGTTATCTTTCAATTGTATATGTGACAAATGTGTATATATCTAAAATGCTAGTGCTAAAATTTAGTGCAATCTTATGTCTTATAAATATAGTACAGCAACATAACATGATTTGTATTTATACAACATCGCTTAAGGTAACAATATTATGTAAATTGTTGAAATAATGGCTGCATATGCCAATTATAACATATGTTGCACATGTCGTAAAGTTCTCTTGTCAACTTAGGATCACTATTATTCACCCCTTTCATCAGTGAAATACATGATGTAATAACATGCTAATTTAGTTTATGAAGATTTCATTTAAAAAGACTTGAAATATTTGCTCGAAGTATAAATTAGAAACAAACTATTACTAGAAAAGTAAGTGCTGAGACCTGTCTTATTATAGTTAAATTAGGAGGAATCAATATTTGGGCCATAGCACTAAGATATAAGGAGGTTGATATAGTGAACTGTTCTCTTTAAGAAAGAAAGACCTTCAGTTTCTTCAAGACCCCGGATCCAGCTCATCAGTTTCTGCTCATTGGAGATCTGCTCAAGCCTATTAGCATTATTTGTAAAACATGTTTGATGACTGCACTTTACAATTCTCCAGTTTGAATCAGATTTCCTCAGTAAACGCTCTTGTAGCCTTTTGTAATGCTTGCGATCATAACAGGAGCCAAAAGTCATTGTACTGTACTTGTTTTTCTACCCATAATTATATGATTGAAATCTCCTTTGGGAAACAGGCAGGTTGATTTTATGCACCATTGTAAAACTAATGTCTTGCACAATGACTGGGGTTAAGCAAATCTCTGAAATTATTTAAATTTTGAAGTTTAAATGTCCTCATATTGCTTGATTTGGCCACTTTTAGGAATCATTTTGCTATTTCAAATATTTTTTCTCAAAATTATTCAGTTCAATAGTGTTTCCTGGTTAGAGACCACAGATGTAATAATTTTAAAAACTATTCATTCTAATCCCCACCTACCTAATATATAAAATGTTGCTTTCTATACTCTCAGATGTTGACATATCTTCAGATACTCTGAAACATAAACCATCAAATTATAGACTATACTTTTCTTACTACGTATAGTTTTCTTTTCCACCTAATTCAGATTATAAACTATGACTTTTACATATGATGTTGTAAAGCAATCCATAAAATATATTCAAATGAAAAAAAAACCTTAAAAAATTTTCCATAAATAACAAAAATTTTCCTTTGGTAATTGTTATCTTTATTGATTTCCCAGGTGATGAAGGAATGCACAATTGCTATTTCAAAAACACATTTTTTAATTTAATTTATTTTAATGGTACATTTTAGATGTACATAGTGATAACATTCATCATAGGGGATTTGTACCTGTACATAATATATCTTGTTGTTTCTTTCTTCCTATTCCCCTCCCCTCATCCCCTCCTTCCTTCTTATTTACAAAAGCTTTGTTTCCATTTTTTCCTTCCATTTCATATTTCTCTTGTCCCTCCATTCCTTTCCCCCTCCCCCTCTTTTTTTCCCTTTCCCATTTGGACGTTTTCTTTCCTTTCCCAATATAATACATTTTAGTCTTTATTTACACTTTCAGTTTCTCACACCAGAGAAACAATGAGGTATTTAAACATGCATGTCCAATTTATTTCACTTAAAAGTATGGTCTCAAGATGAATCCATTTACCTAGAAATATCTCAAGCTTATCATTCTTTATGGCAGAGTAGTACTCCATTGTATTAAAAAACACATTTTCTTTATCCATTCTGCTGTTGAAGGGCATTTGGGCTGTTTCCAAGATTTCGCTATTACAAACTGTGCCACTATAAACATGGGTGCGCATATATCGCTGTAGTATGATGCTTTTAATTCTTTTGGGAAGATACCGAGAAGAGCAATAGCTCAGTCAAATGGAATCTCTAGTTCTAGTTCAATGAGGAATCCCCACACTGATTTCCATAGCGGTTGCACCAGTCTACACTCCCACCAACAATGGAGAAGGGTTCCTTTTTCTCCACAGCCCCTCCAGCATTTGTTATTGGCTGATTTGTTGATAATATCCATTCTTTCTGGAGTGAGGTGAAATCTCAAGGTTGTTTTAATTTGCATCTCTTGAATGATCAGTGATGTTGAACACTTTTTCATATATCTATTTGCTGTTTCTACTTCTTTATCTGAGAAGTGTCTATTCATTTCAGTTGCTCACTTTTGGATTGGGTCTTTAAATTTGGGGGGGGGTCTGATTTTTTTTTTTTTTGAGTTCTTTATATTCAAAAATATATTCTTGGGGTTGGAAAATTAGCTCAATGGTTAGAATACTTGCCTAATGAGCACAAGGCCCTGAGTTTGATTCCCAGCACCAAAAATATAATAGATTCTTGTCACTGATCTGAAGGTAGAAAAATAACTTCAGCAGTAAAATTGAGTCAAAATACAACACCCACCTCCTGAAAAAATCTTTCTCATATCTTTCAGGATACAACTAATTAAAAATAATTCTACTAAAAACAAACAGGAACATTCTGGGAAAGAATAATCTTTCCTTGATATCTCTGCTTGTTTTAAATTTTGACAGCTAGTTTCACATGCAATGGTTTATTATAAGTTATAATTCTAGTTGACAAATATTTAGTAAATGATCCCCAGTGTACCACTACTCCAATATAGAAATCTTTAAAATGTGATTCCAGAAACATATCACCTTAGCAAAAACATATCTCTTGACCACCCACTTTTCAGGAAAAAATATAATTGACCATTAAGACAAATTATAGGCCCCAATAATGATTTTTGGCAATTAAGAATAATTTGATATCAAAGAAACAACTATCCAAAGTAGCACGATTAAGTGAATTATGTAGTCCCATCTGTTTTCTAACTGTGTGGCCATTATATATAATTGTATGACAAATGATGCAATGAAAATTTTGAAAACAATTATTGTGCAAATTCTAACTATAAAGCCAAATCTATGGCAAGATTTGATCAGCACTGTTGCCAGGACTAATGAAAATTTGGTAAGCAAAAGCAAATATGAATGTATAGACTGAGTCATGGGTTTATGCAGCGCCATCTTTCGGCTTACTTGAAGCATGAAGCTTTAAACGGCACCCTAAAAAGCACACTAGTACATACTTAACTGTGAGAAACAGTTATAGAATCCATATATATAAATCTTGAAAAATTGCTGTGAAATACAACACATTTTTAAACTTAGGATAATTATCAATGCTTTTCTTATCTTTTAAACTCATATTACAATAGTACAATCTATGGCTGTTTTGAGAAACTGTGCAATTTTAATTATTTTCTGTGAAAGGTTGAGCACAAAAGAACTGTTCACAATATACAATTATAGCATACATATTCATATTTATAGTAACGATAACAATCCAGTATCCAGACAAAATTAATCATGAATTCTTGGATTTAAAGCAAGATAAACTCGGGGCTGGGGATTTAGCTCAGTGATTAGAGTGCTTGCCTAGGAATCACAAAGCCCTGAGTTCAATCCCTGGCACCAAAAAAAAAAAAAAAAAAAAAAGCAAGATAAACTCCCTTCGATCCATAATTAGGAATATTTTCTCATGAGACATTCCATATCAATTGATAATATAACTCATTATTTAAAAAACTGCTCTACCCTCCAGCAGAAAACTGTTTCAACACATCCCACCCTCAATCCTACTAATGGTCTCAAAAGCATGTGCAATAAAATTTCTTCCATTTTTTGTAGTACATCCTTTTAGATTTATTAAGATAGTTAATAATTACAGTTTTCAAGAAATGTCCCATTTTTCTCACTCCATGTTGTTTCATTCTGCTACCTCTAACGCAAAGGGATTTCGATCTTCAATTCCCTACATATGTTTTCTCCAGCAAAATCTCATTTTACAAATGAACCTCCTAACTAAACCCCGAGTCGCAACATGATTGTTGGAGCAGAGCTGCGTGTTTGTGAATGCTGTTCCTATTGTCTAGCTTAGATTGTCGTCATACTTGCAGTCTGATGTAGATTCTAGAGAATTAAATCTTGCTACTGACGTTGCATAGACCACGTACTTTGGAATCTAACCTCGATCAACAGTAAATATTAATTTCATTTTGTTCCATCATTGTTGCCATTTTTTTAATAAGGTCAATTTTTTATTTTATCTCAACAAAAACAACTCTTATTTTGAAACTATTGTTTTATTTACCATTAATTAGCTTTGGTCTTTTGGTATGGTACTTGAACACTGGGCTTTCATTCTCTTTGTGAAATTTTTCACAAAGAACCTGACTAGTTTGCTAAATTGTCCAGATTGGGCTTGAGCTTGTGATCCTCCTGCCACAGCCTCTTAGGATGTCAGGATTACAGACATGTCCCACCACTCTATTTAGTCATTCATGAGACCAAATGTAAAGAAACCTCTGAATTCCTAAACCTGCTATCCAATCTTTCCATTTCTTTTTTTGAATTTTCTCATAAAACTAATTATCACCTTACATCAGTGCATCCTTACGATCCTTTAGTTTAAAAGACTTCCTGAATGAAAAATGATCTAGCAGTTTATTGTGCATCAGAAAGAAGAAACAATAAAAACCTAATTCTCCATCCAATTGTTATCTTTGATACTTTTCTTGTAATAGAAGCTCAATAAATATTTTCTGAATGCTTATTTCAATAATAATGCTTATTATTATAATAATTATAATAATGCTTATTATTATAATAATTATAATAATGCTTATTATTATAATAATTATAATAATGCTTATTATAATAATTATAATAATGTTTATTATAATTTACATAATTATTAAATTATGTAATTAGGTTTCTTCTACTTAGTAGAATATTTGGAAATAGGTAGCCATAGGAGTTGGCTGGTACAACATTTAGACTTAGTGAATTTCTGATTATATCCACTAGATAAGTAATACAGTGTCTGCAACTAAAACTAAAATTGATACTCTTGTAAAATGAACACCTTATTACTTTTCTCATTGCTGAGGCAAAATACCCAATGCTCACAAGTTAAGGGAGGAAAGGTTTATTTAGCTCACAGTTTGTAGATAGAGGTTTCAATCCATAATCCACTGGCTCCAAGGCAGGGCGGCATCCCAGAGGAGAAACAGTTCATGGCAAAGCAGGGCGGGCAGAAGGTAGCAAAGCACACAAGGGGTGTGAGCAGCTTCCTTCTGCCCCTCTTATGCTCTATCTAGGCGATGGGGAGTAGGGCTGTGCCAAACAAATCAGTGAACTGATATAGTAATCAGCCACCCTTAATTCTAGCACACTTAATCTTAGCACTGCACCATGAATCAGTCACACACTCTAGATACAGCCACCTTTGAAAAAGCCCCACTATGACTGCACAAGGCTTTAGGGAGGACATCTAAACACAAACCATAACAACTCCTGAGTAATTAAAGTTTCTTGGCATCATATAGAAACACAAATTTAAGAAAGGTAGTAGGGACATTGTGCTACTTTTGAGATTTTTTTTACAAATTTTGGGGTGCATTACTGGTGCTGTTTCAGAGGAAATTTGATTCTATAAAAATTGGTAGTAAAGCATAGAGATACCATGTAGATGTAAGTATTTGCCTGACAGAGTATTTGCGTTGCTAAGAAAAAAGAATAAATCTTTAGAGTAATTCATCCAGGTAGGACTCATTTTAAACCAACTGAAATAACAGGGTTGTTCAATATTGCATAATGGGAATTTGGAGAAGAATCTTTTTTTTTGTTTTACTTAGGATAAAAGAAACCTCAGTGTTATGAGACAGAGAAAGGAGAGTTTCTGCACTCTTCCATCACACCTGCTTAAAACAGGTCATTCTTACAAACGAGTTCCATGTTGCTATTTGTCATACAAACAGACAGGTCAAGAATGTGCTGACATTAATTGGAAAAAATACCCATGCCTTCTGCCTTAAGGGATATTTATATGTTGTCGTTTTCCCAGAATAGCAACCTTAATCATCACCTACAGAAAATACTCACCTGCTAATTTCATGAGATGTATTCAACCTACACAGTAGCTTACAGTGTTATTTTAAAAGAGACTGTCATTTTTAGGCACATTCATCATGTTTATTGATTGTAAGAAGCCAAGGTACACTAGGGCAGTTTAATATGCACCATTGTAATAGAACAAATTACGATGTTTTTTTCTTGACAGACCCTGTGAACACTACACCACCACAATGGATTATTCACAGTGAAATGTGATTAGGCTGAAAGACAAAACCTCACAGATTTAGAATCAGCATATAGTAAGTGATTTATTAATTATGCTCAGGGGATATTGTGAGCTTTAAATATGAAATATAAGGCTGTGGATACATGAGCTTAACATCAAATTAACACAACATGTTCTATTACTAATATACACAAAGTTGGAAAAACATATTCTCTATAGCATCATCTATATATTACTCTGATTGTCCATTTTTCTTCATTGTATGTCTCATGTTTTGATCTCTGGGTCCAAAAATATTAAATTCTTAGTAAAGCTGAGAGCAATTTTCACCAATACAATCACACACGCATGAGCGCGCGCGCACACACACACACACACACACACACACACACACACAGACACACACATAGGGGTATGATATTAGTCGTCTTCAAAACAGTAGGTACACCTACCATTTATGCCCACACTAATGAATCTAGAAAATAACCTAAGTGAAATAAGCCAGTCACAAAAGTGAAAGTAATGCATAACTAACTTATCTGTGGGATCTAAAAAATATCTGTGGGATCTAAAAGATACAGGTCAAAGTATCCAAATGTACAACTATGTAGCATGAATACATCTCAAGATTTAAAGTTAAATATGAGGACTATTGTTTATAATACCAGTTGTATACTGGAAATTTGCTAAGAGACTAATTTTATGTTTTCTTACCACATACACAAATATGTACTCACATATATACAGAACATTTCCATTTGATTTAATGAATATATTGATTTTCTTGACTATAGGAAGCACTTACATATGTATATACATTATATCATACACCTGAATGCATATAAAATTTTAAAAAAGGAAAAACTGTTGGTTGTTTCATCCATCTATAGCATCTTGTTCAAATGTTGATGGAGTTCTGAGAAAAAAAAAAATTAAAAGGGGAAGAAAAACAAATGTGAAGTAATTGACTATTCTGAATCACTATTAAGGGTTTTAGATAATAATTTCTTTATATTAAAAAAATTCAGACAAATTAAAACTATAAATCAGTATTTATTTATACAGAGAACAATTCATGATTTGGGGAGCACCCAAACTAGTAAAGGCTCACACAGCTACACAAACCAATGTAGACAGGCAACATTTATAGACAGAAAAAGAAAGAGATGTGCAGAAGTGGCTCGAGTGGGGCAGCTCAGCATTCGCCCTATTAGGACACGTAGTCTGGGGGCTGCTGACGTGAGAACTAATATGACTG
The DNA here is from genome assembly GCA_004026905.1 of Hystrix cristata. Lineage (NCBI taxonomy): Eukaryota > Metazoa > Chordata > Mammalia > Rodentia > Hystricidae > Hystrix > Hystrix cristata. The sequence continues at coordinate 16,903 of PVJO010014613.1, read as the reverse complement.
AAGGACATTCTGCTATTTGTTGGGAAAAGCTACCTTTGTTAAGTTTCAGTGTGTTTCTATACTACATGAAGTTGCAGTTTATAAGATACAGAGGCAGTTTTAAGCCATATTTCATTTAACAATTGCATCATACAAAAGTATAGATATTATGTGTTTTAAAGTTTCCAAGTTTAAGACATAGTTAATGCAAAATGTCCAAATATTTGCAGCACATCAAATTTTTTTTTTTTTTAGGGAAATGTACACTCATCAGATTCATTTCAACTATGTGAACAAAATAAATCTTATGGGTATGTAAAAATTAAAAAGAAACTGTATGAATTCACTAATCATTGTAACGTATCTATTCTAAAATCTCAATGGATTTTCATTATAGCATATACGGATTTAATTTTGGAAATGTTAATAGGTATCATTGAACTCACTTAGTAATATTTCTGAAATAATCAATGTACATTTAATGAACAATTTACTCAAACATAAAAATAGCTGTCTGTGGTGGATTAATTGATGGTTAACTTTAGTGGAAATGCTAAGTCAGCCTGGTTCTGGTTATAGAAGACCCACCTGAGGATTGTTGCCAGAACGGCATAAAACGAGAAGGGGAGAGAAGATTGCAAGCCGCTCAGTTCCTAGGAGAAGTTTTGCTGTAGCTGGTGTTCCTGATAGGACCTCGGATGTTCCCAGGATGGCTGCTGCTCTCTTTCAGGAACTCTGGTCTTTATTTTGAGCGTCACTTCCTGGCTCTAGTGCAGATCCCTCAGCCATCCCGCACAGAGCCTTCACCTGCCGCGCAGACTCTCTAGCTTCCACCTCCAGCCCTTGGGCCTCTCCAGTGCAGACCCTTGATAGGGAAGTGCGTGAGACATCGCCCGGGCTCCAGGATTTCAGCTGGATTCTTCGGGTCTCTAGCATGCGAACAGATCTCCTGCACTCTTCCGCATTTGACGTTTTGGGTGAATAGTATAAATAATCCTACAAATGTATGTGTCCTGTATTAAGTCTATACCCTTAGAACCCCTGACTAATACACTTTCCTTCTCATTTAAATGGCATTTTTTTTCAAAAATCAACCAAAAGCTGTCCATAAAAATAAGAAAATTTAGAAACTTCAACTCATATATCACACTACTTTAACCTGTTTTCGTTTTTATGTTCTAAAAAGTATCATCAAATTATTGGATTTAATACTTGTTCTGTATCAAGCAGCATATACTAGTTTCACAATTATAATTATTCACATCATTTATAACACAATACATTGTATCAACACAATACATTAATTTACCTCAAGTATTTTTTACATTGGTATGGTCTTATTTAGATTGTAGGTGATTATATAACGCTATTTGGGTTAAAAAAGATTGAAAATTCTGAAGATTTAAGAGTTTACAATCTCAGAAACGCCGATTTCACATGTTATGCAGACACCAAAGCACTTTCAGACAATAAAATTTTTTTTTGAGAATATTGGGTTAAAGAAAATTCACTGTCATTTAAACTCATCTATCTTATTTATTTTCAGATTCAATATAATCCCCAGGCACACTTAATATGGAGTGATCAACACATGGCCAAGTGAAATACGTCCTTTTAGTGTAGAGTCACTGGGATGTATTATCAGCTCATAATAAAATACTTATTTTGCTTTAATGCTCATTTAGTGAACTATTTTAACAGATATAAAATGAATTATTTCAGTATCTCATGTGTATAAATTCTCAGGCATTTTAATGATAATATCAGTGTCTGATCTGGCATTCCGATATAATTTTCCCACCACATTCTCTGATGGATTTTATGCAAAAATCACATTAGCTAAGTAGAGAAAAATGTGAAACAAAATTCAAGACATCTGATATGAAAGAAACTATCATTTTATAGTTACATTCTCAAAAGAAAAATAACATTCAAATAAGGAAAAATTGCTGATGAAATTAAGATCATTGATGTTATTCTGAGTGATCATGTATTAGATTTATCTACAATAATCTGTATGAAATCTCAATTTCTAAAAAACCTAAAAAAGAAAGTATTGTAAGAGTCAATGTATAATTTTTAGTGTCTTAAGTACTTTGGATCATATACAGTACAATTTGTGTATATTGAACAGATACATAAATTTGTCTTAAAAGGATATGACTCGGGATTACAATTGATTTTCTTTCTTCAATTTTCCTTTAGAAAGTTCCTTCAAGGACTTGGAACCCTTTCTAATCCATCTTCCCACCGATGTAACTACTATTTTAATTATGCAAACTTTCAATATATAACAAGTAGTGGTTTTATAAGGAAGAAAAGATACAGACACAGGTTAAATATCATGTGGTGAATGAACAAAGAAATTCAAACGATACCTCTACAGACTAGGAGTGATTTTTCAGCAGCCACCAGAAAACAAGAGGTGAGGGAATATCTCAGATTAGAGCCCTTAAGTAGCTTGCTTCATTTTGAAATTCTATTCTCAAGAGCAGTGAGACAAGAAATTTCTGTGTTTCAAGCTCCTTGGTTGTGGCAGTGTACTTTGGTAGACACAGAAGCCTGATGCATAGATTGACAATCTTATTTTCCTAGAGAAGGTGTAGCTAGCAAAAGGAGTTTGTTTCTCTCCTAACATCGTTTAATACAGAGATGGACATTTATGTGCACCCCCAGCATGCTTTAACAGAGGAGAAAGTTAATTATGTTAGTTTCGATTCTTATTTACTCTTTCCCTTCATAACATGTGTAATTTATTGATAATAGAGTAGTATGCTGATACACTGAGCTAATTCATATTGGCATTTCACAACACACTTCACATGTATTTATGTATCATGATGGTCAACTTGACTGGATGAAGAGGCGCCTAGCAGATTAGTAAGCACACTTGTAAGAGTGTCTGGGGAGTCAAAGCGGGTGACTTTGGGGACTATATCTGGTCCTTGGACCTTTCCTCTGGGCTACTTTGCTTTCCAGACGCCACAAAATGAGCAAATTTGCCAAACCGTGTCCTTCTGCCAATACTTTTGTTTTTTTGCTGACTACAAAACACAGTTTGTTAATTTAAGGTTAATGAAGCCATAACATGAAAAAAGAAAATGAGACATTGCAGTTATTTGGGGCAAAGCAGATGACTGTATGAAGCTAAAATCAAATCACTTAAGACAAGAAAAAAATTCAGAAGTATGAGGAAGTAATACAATAAAAAGACCACAGAATTACAAATATATCTAAATCTTAAACTTAGGAAATGGACTATGTGAAGACTTCGGCGGGGAGAGGACACCTCAGATGTTCTGACAGCGCCCACCTTTGGCTTGTGCACAGTGGTTGGTGGAACACGATAACAACCACACTGTCGCTTGGAGACGTGTCATTTTCACATGTTTGACAGTTGCTCCTGGGCAACAATGCAATATATCGTGCTAGGATTATATATGATGCAGCTTCTGCATTTGTGGAGTCTAGAGCGGGTGTCTCAATGAATGATACGCAATTCTCCCTGGCAAAAGCTCTTGCTTCATCAATAGGAACTACCCTGAGAGGATGTAATATTTTTGAAGTCTTTGAGACAATGAGCCACATTAAGCTCCTAAGTTAAGTGTCTTTCCCAAATTCAAACAAGTTATTAACGAAGAAGACATGGTGGTTAGCACTTTGATACAGCTTTGCCACTTTTTGGAGATTATGCTATACTTCTGTTAATTAACTTTCTAAATAGGTATTTAAATGAGGCATTTCTCATTTCCCAATGTGTAGCTCTTTTTAGTCATTAACAATCCCACTGTAACAGAAAATTTGCCAGTCCTAAATCCTACACTAATGGTACAGCAAGGTATCAGTGAAATTATTATGTCAGAAGTTTAAATTAACAACTTCTGTTATTATTTTTGGAGAATGGATCAATTTAAAAATGGATCAGCAGAGAAACTAATGAAAAAATTTTATTTGTGCACTTGACATTTATTTATTAAAATTTCTATATTAGTCGTGTGCTTGATACAGATGTTGAGGCTGTTCATGCAACTTTGAAAAGGAGAATTTAAAAATAAGATATTTCAGATAATACTAAGTGAACTGAAGCAAATAAAGCACTAATGACTCAGAGTAAACCAAATCAGAGAATGCTAGTTTCATTAGGCAAAACGTCTCTTGTTATATACATGGTCATTAAGCAGATACTTAATTTATGAAACAGTGATCAAATTATTAAGGTAAACAAGAGTAAAGATTATGTGATAAATGCAAAGAATAATAAATGCAAGTATCAATAAAAGTAGTACGTATGTAAAAGATTTGAAAGGAGATCTTTTCATTGTCTCAAGTTGAGACCATCCTAAATTTTGGAGATTTTTGTTGTTCTCTTTTTAAGTAAGGTTGAAACAATACGTGGCTTCGAGAGTAACAAAATGATTTCCTTCCCATTTGCACCCCAGATGAGAACTTCTCTCTAGTCAATCTTGATTGTGACCTTTCTCAGGACTCACATATTTCTATGTGACTCGTGTGAATTATGAAGTATCTAAATATGTTGTTTTAGAGATTCCTTTTTTTCTTTTCTTTGTGGTGCTGGGGATCGAACTCAGGGCCTTGTGCTTGCAAGACAAGCGCTTTAATCACTGAGCTAAATCCTCAGCACTAAATGTTGTTTTAAAAACTGAATATTTGGTAAGTTGTTGTGAAACAAAATAAAACCAAGCGTAGACTTTGGCTCTTGGAGGTGTGACGCATCTATGATAAATAACTAAAAAAAAAAATGCATAAATGACTTAGAAAATGAGTGCTTGGACAGTTTTTGAAAACCGTGACAGATAAAACCAAAATTACCATAGACAAACTTTTGGAAATATGTATTTGGAGGAGGCCGTAAGGCAAATCTCAATGACTGCTTACAGAAATCTGGATCTGGAGTATTCTCTAGTGAAAGACCAGAAAGAAAAGAAAGAAATGAAATGAGGTGCTTCTTTTCTTTCCGTTTCTCATTGTGAAACTTGGGAAGCCTCATGTGGAGGTTGATCGTAGTCCACCTGTATTTAGAAGTGTCAGTGTCCAATGAAACGTGCAGGTCCAGACTATGCTAGATTATATTTCTTTGTTCTAAAGCAGGCTTCAAGTCAAGTGAAATGTCTTGTGCAGTCGTTCACATGTAATTTCCACAATGATGGCGATTCTGAGATACTTTTGGTGAGATAAATCAGTGAGAAGAATAAATATTGTTATTAAAATAATACTACAAACACATGAATGGTAGATGCAACTTACCCAGGGGGAATACAGACCTGGAAAAAATCCCATGAAAATAGTAATGCTTATTAAGAAGGGTGCTTGTACAGTCAGGTACCAGAGGAATGTGACCAAATATCATTTGCCATCAAAATGATCTCCCTCAATTCCACAGCCTCATGCATGTGAAACTATAAAAGTGAAGTTCACAGACACACATGCAAACACTCGCACACACTGAAGCATAAGAGAGAAGTTTCTGTAAGATGCTATAAGATCTTCCACCTTTCATAAGGTCTTAGCCTAGTCAGATTAATGCCCTGTTCTCATTACCTCAATTACACTTCATTACCTCCTAAGAATTACCTGAAGCACATTTTCCCCAAGCTTATCCTAAGTATGTTGTTCTGGAGTACCTTGAATCTATCAGCCATTAAAGCCAGAACACAGAGTAAAATAATTGAGCCTTTGCTCATTACTTCTCAACAGACATCCCTCTTGATGATGCTAATTCAAATCACTGAACATACAGACAACAGCAAAAGGTAGATAAGAGAAAGTCTGTGTTAGAAATACACAAACCAACCTTCACTGAGGATTGCTACAACATTCAGAATTACAAGTACTGGGAGTTACACATAAACCCAGCACTAACAGGCTTTGTGGAATATTTAGATTCCAGATTCACTAAAACATTTCACCAATTTCAAGGCCAGCTACATAATTTTTGGGAGCTAGTATAAAATGAAAATCCAGGTCATCTTGATCAGGAAGAAGGAAAAAATATGATCTTAGTGGCATTAAAATAATGTCCAATGAAGCCTTTACCCCACGTTTGCCTTACCTAACTAAGGGGATCCCTGTCCCTACACCTCGTTCTCATCACCTCATTGTTCTGCCTTTCTCTTTTGGAGAGTTGATTTCAGAATGCACTCTGGTCTCCGTGTCCTATTACACTGGGAGTTAGGGCTTTAACATGTGTGCTTCGAAACGTGTTTGTACTTCGGAATGGCACATTCATGTGTCACAACACGTGGCAATATACAAACATTTAGCCTGAATGCAGGATCAGTGTAACTGCACTATTCACACCTCAAACCGGTTGGATGTGTACCTTCTTATGACAATAGTGAAGATGATGTGCAAAAATCATCAGCTGTTCTTTACCCCATCTACTTCTCGGAATGTGCACCAACATCTTCTGGCTTTGGCTTACCAATAAGTAAGTCAGGACTAAAAGGAAGGAAATTATGTGTTGTTCTGTATCCCCCTCTCCTTCTACGTCAATGTACTTGGCACTAGTGACAGAATAATGTACAGAAAGAAGCTGAGAGAGAAAAGATGTGTTGAAGTTTCTTATTCAATTGAGTATCTAAGAACACCTTTGTCTTTTTTCTAGGTGAAAAATAAAATCTAGTTCAAGGGGATGACAAGATCTCTCTGAGCTATCAGCACCTGCACTTAATCTTAGAGGTAAATCACCAGCAGACCTTTCTGATTCTAGGAATCCAATTAGGCACTTTTTCTTACAACATTTACTTAATAACAAAACAAACAAACAAGCAAAAAAAACCTTGTAATTGTAAGTTTTACTCTTAATCTTAGAGGTAAATCACCAGCAGACCTTTCTGATTCTAGGAATCCAATTAGGCACTTTTTCTTACAACATTTACTTAATAACAAAACAAACAAACAAGCAAAAAAAACCTTGTAATTGTAAGTTTTACTCTTCTGCTTTGAGAAGTAATTCTATTAGTGATTTTTTTTTTTTTTTTTTTTTTTTTTGGTGCTGGGGATCGAACTGGGGACCTTGTGCTGGCAAGGCAAGCACTCTATCCACTGAGCTAAATCCCCAGCCAAGATGTAATTCTTCCTAAATGCTTCTTTCAAGTGTTACAACTGGGCTCTTCTTTCTCTAGGATATAAGAGCCTCCCTTTGAAATGTAGTCACCAAAGGAAAGAGAGCCCGGTCTCCGGGTCTGTATAAGGGAGCAGAGGCTTAACTTGGGTGAGTTCCTTCAAGTCTTAAACTATTGTATTCAAGTATGAAAAAGTTACCGTTTCCTTTGGGTAAGACAAATAAATGAGTTGGTTCACAAAGCTGTTCCCAGCTCAACTTTGAAAAACTGTCCCTCATTGTTGATTTTGCAGAGTGGATTTTGGAATGCACTTTGGTCTCTGTGTCCTACAGTATTTCGAAACGTCTTTATTGCCTAACTTTGGCGCCAGTTTTGCTTTGACACTCCTACTTATTAACATCTGCTTGCTGCGTTTCCATGAAATGTGCTCCCGGCGGGATTTCAGTGCTCACGGGCTTGTGGACATGATGTACGAGTGAGGCTGAGAGGAATGCCGGATAACTCCTCTCCTGATGTGTCTGTCCCCGTGCCCATCAGACTGTGTCTCACAAAAAGGGATCTCTGAGGTGAAACAATTAGAATTTTCAAAATGGCTAGTGCAAAACATTAGCCCACTTTCTGAAAAACGAGTTCTCCAGGGTCGAATTCCCAGGAATCGGTTACTGACCTTATCAATCAAAACAGGATGGTTTGGGCAGCTGGGGTAGAATCTCAACTCCTCTGGCTTTGGGATCCCCTCCGGGGACTGGGGCAGCAAACTCCAAGTGTGTATGCCCATGTCTTATAGGCATAGTCCAGAAGCTGGCCCTCCCTGCTCTGCTTCCCAGATGCCAAGAACCAACTGTCTCTGCCCCATCGTGCCCTGCGGCCATGTCTCCTTGGAGCCAGCCAATCAAAGTGTGAAACCAGGAACCAGTTGAACCTACCCCCCTTCCTTTAGTGGGTGCTGACTTTTTCAAAGATCTGTAGCTGCCTGAAGCAGTGATCTGCAGTTCCCAGACACTCCAGCAGACTGAAACATGCACCCCGTCCTCAAACTGAGGGTGCACCTTGACAGAAGTATAACTCTCAGCCAGGCTCCTGGGACTCTCCATTAGGTTGAAGGCCAATGACAACTTGTGTGTATTAAAGGACAATTATTTTTATTTAGCTCACAGCCAAGAAGAAACTATACTGAGGAATTGATGGGCCTCAGAGTAGGAGAGCTGACAGGTTTTTATCGTTAGACTGGTCACATGTGCAGGATGACGCTGGGGACAGTACACAGACAGCGAGCCTGTGCTAGACCACATGCGATGGGACACGAAAGGCAAGTAGGTACCTTTATTTTTAATATAAGAGGTAGAAAAATTAAATAGAGGTGGATTTTTCAATTGAAAAAGGCAGTAGCTATTCATGTCAATCAAAAGTGGGACAAATTCATTTATTTTGTGTTTGTAAAGTGTCCGTGTATCTTTTCTTACACAACACATGGCACTGAATGTACACATCCAAGTCTGTTCCCAGCACAGTAATGGGGTGATCTTTTTGGAAAATTGATTTTATACCACCAGAATTATTGCTTTAAATTATATATAAATTTTTTTTCTGTGATGGTAAAAAAAAAAAACAAAACTATAGGGTTGTTCCATGTTTTTGCATGTCCTCTGATGTCCTCTGGCTTATATTTTTTTAATTTTATTTTAATGGTACACTTTCGATGTACATATTGATAACATTTAACATAGGGAATTTGTACCTGTACATGATATATCTTGTTGCTTCTTTTTTTTCCCATTCCCCTCCCCTCACCCCCTCCTCCCTCCCTATTTACACAAGATTTGTTTCCATTTTTTCCTTCCATTTCTTATTTCTCTTGACCCTCTGTTCCTTTCCTCCTCCCTTGTTCCCTTTCCCGTTTGGACATTTTCTTCCCTTTCCCAATATAATACCTTTTAGTCTTTATTTACACTTCAGTTTCTCACACCAGAGAAACTATGCGGTATTTAAACATGTGTGTCCGATTTATTTCACTTAAGATTATGGTCTCAAGATGCATCCATTTACCTAGGAATTAAAATCATTATACTGCAGGGATATATGCACACCCATGTTTATAGCAGCACAGTTTGTAATAGCTAAGTCGTGAAAGCAGTCCAAAATGCCATCAACAGCAGAATGGATTAAGAAAATGTGGTTTTTTTATACAATGGAGTATGACTCTGCCATAAAGAATGGCTTATATTTTAAAACTACGAATACAATAAATTACTGTGGCAGACTTATATGCTCAACATGAGCAGGAATGCCCAGCTGGACTGAGTCCTTGTGGTTCTGGGCATAAAGGATACACCTGAAGATTACTGCTGACACAGCATAAGGGAGAACAGACGCGGAAGATAGCAGCCAGTTGTTTCCAAGGAGAAGCTCTGTTGTGGCTGGTTTCCTTGAAGTGAACTCAGCTGTTCTCCTCCCAGACGGACCTAGAAGCCTTGCTATACTGGGAATGGCCACTGTTCGCTTCAGGGGAACTCTGGTCTTCATCTCTTCTGAGAACATCATATCTTGGCTCCAATATTGATTCGTCAACCTTTTATTGCAGACACGGATGTTCGCAGGACATTGCTGAGGACTCCCAGACATTGCTGTGGGGGCTCCCAGCCCTTTCGGGTCTCCAGTGCATAGATAGACATTCTGCACTTTTAGTGCATTTGGCTTGTGTGTGTGAATGTTGTAACTTGGACTCGTCGTGTATGAAATCTGCTCTCTTGCAAACCACTGACTCTAGAACCATCTGACTAATACAGTTACCCGGTGTATTTTCTATTACTATAGACTACTCAAGAACTGTCAATTTAAAATCAGTGTTTCTGTAGAAGCAATGGACAGGAGGATTAAACACTTGTATCAGGACATTTCCATTTGCTACTTATGGTGCTGAAACTAATCTTTTTCTTGTCTGCTTAACTGAAAGTTGGTATTTTAAAATGACAACTCAGCTTCATATCAGTTGAGAGTAGAAAGTCACAGAGTTCATCTCTGCGACTAAAATGTGTGTGCATGAAGTAAGCGGTATTGGTAAAACTCAAGGGAATGTTTTAAAGAGGTATGATATCTTGTTTCATTAAACTATCCCTTAACATTCTAAAAATGTTAAGAGATAGTTTATGAGGAGTAAATGAATTAAAATTTGTTAATGGGAAGCACATTTCTTAATGCAAGGATAAAAACAATATGCATGATTTTATACATATATCTGTATATATCTATCTGAGATATGGTCAGTAGGTAAAAAAACTACATTTGCATGGAATTTTAAGGAGACTACTGCGAGAAAATGTGCACGAGAGTGACACTGAACATTCTGAAAAATAGAAGATTTACAGTGGTTGCCCTTAACGTATCAATAATGCCTTGGACAGATAGACTGTGATTATGAGACATTGATTATGATCACAACATGAATAAAACATTCAAATTTTTAACTTTTCTATAAACACGCCCTTGAATAAATTATATATGTGCTACTTTGGTTACTATAAACTATTTTGATATTGCTGAGCATGTCTGTAATCTGTGTAATAAACTAAATATAAAATGTAATAATGAATACAAGTAGCTGAAGGAATAGTTCTAAGTATTTCATCATTTTGCTCCCTGTATTTTATAGAAACATTGATTTTAAATAGACAGTTCTTGAGTAGTCTGTAGAAATAAAAAAACACAGTGGATAAGGCAAATAAACAGGAAATAACACATTCATTAAACATCAAATAGCTAAACTGAGGTTGAGTACCATCCTCAGTCTCTCCTATAGACTACACATACAACCATTTGTGCTTTCCTAATTTTCTGAGATAAATATTAATCCTTGTGTATCCTTTTTGTGTAATAGGAGTAATGCTTTTTTCACCATATTATTTTAACCATGTAAATTATTTGTAGAATCTATAACATGTGGGATGTTTTTGTATTTTATTACACTATTTTAGCTCGTAATACTTTGTGGGCAATCTTAGGTGGTATTCTTTATTTCCAGAAGTGAGTAGAGTTGGTTTAACCAAATGAAAAGAGAAAAAGTTATTTCTGTAGACAAAAATCACAGAATATTTACCACTCAGATGGAAGAAAGTAAATTTTTAACTTAAGAAAGGAGATAAAATATTTTTCAGATTCACTAATTACATAGAATTAAGAAGTCGACTTACTAGAATCTTTTAAAGAAGAAAAGAGATGCTTAAAAGAAAGGATGATTTTGTCTTTACAATAATGCATGAAAGACAGATTAGGTTTTTGAGGATGAAGTGAATTTTGTCTCAAATGTCGTTGATGAGATGAAGTACAGATGAAAGATGATTTTGAAGTGTAAAGAAATATTACCCCAAAGTCATTGTAATTGTGATGATATTTTAACCTTTAAAACGGTGGAATAGGGGGCTGGGGGCTTAGCTCAAGTGGTAGAGAGCTGGCCTAGCAAGCACGAGGCCCTGAGTTCTATCCTCAGCACCAAAAACAAAACAAAACAAAACAAAAAATACAATAAAATGATGGAATGATTACTATAATCAACCAAAGACACAAGTAAATGTGTTTAATGTTATAATTAATCTATTTTCAAAATGAAAGATCTTACTGCTGTGTAGATATTACAACAGTAGTTTGATTTTCAGTTAGGAAAATCATACATATTCAAAAGTATCCAAGTCTCAAAATTCTGTTGTAAAATATATGTTAGGGTTTTTGTGCAGGTGGTGGTGGTTGGTTGGTTTGTTTTTTGAGACAGGGTCTAGCTATGAAGTCCAGGCTGGTCCTGAGCTCACTGTGTAGTCCAGGCTGGTCTTGCACTTGCGGTGATCCCCTTGCCTCGGGCTCCCAACTCCTGGTTTAGAGCCATGCACCTCCATGCCCCAAACTGTTAGCATTTTGTGTACCCACTTTACCCACTTTCTGCTTGAAGCATAAGGATAATTCTGAGATTTCATTTACACTGAAAAGAACATCAAGTTCCAAAGTAGTTTCCATGAACTAAGCCATTCCTGAAAAGCTATCACTCGATAATTACTCAGTGTACTCTACACTAGCATAGATGTCATCATTGTGAGTGTGGTCCGCTCACTCACCACCCACAGTCTGTAAATATCTCCCTGCGTTCAGGCATTTTCATGCTTCTGCATGAGCTTAATAGAAACTTAATGAACTGAAGAACCAGAAAATTTGGTTTTCAAAACATATCTTAAGAATGTCTTATATGACGTCTCAATAATGTACATACCTTAAATGTAAGAATTTATTCTCCTGGTCCTGTGACTGAGTAATGATTATTTAAGAAAATCTAGCTTCATGAAGAAAGTGGCCTCTGGGTCTCAAGTTTTAGACAAGAAGAAAATTTCAATAATTAATTAAGAAACAGATACCCAAGTAGTTGGTGATTAATTACTATAGGGAGAAATAAGGAAGACTAGAATAGCTTAACATTTTTTGACTTGAATAATTGCCTGATTATGAATTCTATTCACCAAAAAAGACAAAACAGTAAAAACAGATGTGAGTTTGAAAAAAAAAGAAGAAAAATGAGCTCAAGATTGAGCATTAAGAATGATTTACTTATTCACTCAAAACTATTATATCTGATTGCTAAGATTTATGTAATTTTCTGCGATCTGGTGATATTGTGAGAGGTAAAGCAGACATGATTCCTCACAATATGTAACTCATTTTTAATTAGGAGTAACTTTACTCCTCCTAAAAAGCTAAATATAAAAGCATATTGATAAGCCAGATATAGTGGCTCACACCTGTAATCCCAGCAGGCCAGCCTGGGCAACATAGTGAGTTCAAGGCCAGGCTGAACTACATAGCAAGACTCTGTTTCAAAAAACCAACCAACCAACCAAACAAACAAAAGTATATTAATAATCATTGTCCATAAAGAGTAAAGATAAAGTTTTCAAAATTTGAGAAACTTGGGTTTGGTCAGTAATGCAAATGAATAAGACACATCAAGTAAATATTGTCCTTACAAATATGAACATATTCAATAATTGAGTGGAAACCAATATCCTTGGAGGAAAAAAAAAGAGTGAAGTTAAGGACTGAAAAGTTTTAAGAATTTGAATCTGGATTCTTGTAGGAAAAATTATTTCGGTGGACAGAAAAACAAGTCCTACAGTATAGTGTAATCTTTTTTTTGTTGTTGTTTGTTTGTTTTTGGTGCTGGGAATGGAACTCAGAGCCTTTCACTTGCTAGTCAAGCACTTACCACTGAGCTAAATCCCCAACCCATGTGGAATCTTTAACAGTAATGAAGGTTATGGAGTCATGGAGTCACCAGGAAAGGTATAGAGATAAACAAAAACCATCTGAATGAAAACCAATAGAAGTGATATTTTAAACCAGCTAAAGTTATTTGCCAGAGAATCCAAGATAGGAAGTCTTGTTGTTGTACTATTTGTGTGTGTGTGTGTGTGTGTGTGTGTGTGTGTGTGTGTGTGTGTGTGTGTGTGTTTTGAACCTAGGGCTTTCAACTGAGCTACCTCTTCAGCGATTTTTATTTTTATTTTATTTTGAGACAATTTCTTATGTGGGAATTTTTTATAGGGAAAAAAGCATTCATAGGTGTTCTAATTGGAATTTTTAACAGCTATAGACAGGAAGACCACACATATGCGAGCAGAGAGCGTCTATATATTCAGAGGTTGCGGTGGCCTTCCTCACTTCCCTTTTTCAAAGCCTCGGAGGTAAGCAAGGGAGTAGAAAAGCCTTGCAGGGGAAACAGAATGAAAGTATCAGCTTGTGCTTTCACTAGAAAATGCACGGGGAAGCCCCAGGCAGGACAATTAAAAGCTGTAATTTTACGTACTTGGTATGAGGACCAGATCTAGCATTTTTTGTTCCAGAGAAAGCAAAAACAACAAATGATGACCTGGCTTTTATTAAGCAAGTCCTTAATCTCCTGTGCCAACAGATGTAGAGATTGGAGTTCAGCATTCTCGACTTGTTGCTATAGAGTTTAGGGATTACAATTCTACCATCACATACACTCTTTCATTCATTCTTCATTGGATATTCGATGTATGCTTTCAGGTTAGTGTCTCAATTTCCTTTCTCTATTAGATCCCAAATCACTGCATCAGTTTTTGAGTTATTTATTTTCTTTCCTATGTCAAGATTTTTTCCAAACTCCCCAAACCAAATTTCGTTAATTTATTTCTACCTCACTTCATATCATTCAATTATGATCTCTGCTTACATTTTTTCTTTCAGTGAAGCACAAAGTAACTGTGTGTGCTGTAATGAGAACTCACAAATATGCCCTCTGTCCTATTCTGGCAATGGATTTTGAGTCTGACCAATAGATTCCATGTGTTAATGGTGGCAAGTAGTCAACATTTATTAAATTATTAGTGTTTATATAGGCACAAAATCTCTTTGTGGCTATTCAACTGAAATATTCATAACATCGGTGCTCACATTTTTCTATCTGTTCATCAACAAGAATGGAATAGTGGGGACAAGGAAATAAAAAATATGTCTCTAAGTTGTAGAGTTCACTGGGTACAATCATAATTAAAATGATATTGGACTAAATACTATAGGATACCTGATCAACTCACTTTTTTCATATACATTATCTTGTTATGAAAAGATAATAATTGAAAAAGTAATGTGATACAATAGTTCAAAATGGGCCTGTGCATCCTATTGTATCGAGAGAATGTTTACTACCTATAAGCATAGCCTACCACTTGCTGAACATTTTGCAACAATATCTCATTTAGACCAACTTTCTTAAACGGGAGGCAAAAAGCACTGTGCAGTTTTGCAAATGCAATAACCGAGCAGCAGAAGTTTACCTAACCATCGTGCAGCGTACTGGGGAGAAACACTAGTGCTTTCTATTGGCAAGGAATGTGTTCTGTGTCGTTGCCAGGACGTCGCTCCCCCATATATTACTGATATTTTTGCATATTAATTACATTTCTCTGCTACTATCCTTCCATTTCTTCCATAAAAATCTAGAAATGAATAACATTTGCAGGCACGCATTATTTTTTGCTGTCTTGAAGAACATGTCTCTAAGATGCTCACGATCATTTCTCATGCGCTATGCTGATGCAAAACAATAAATTTCACTTGAGTTCTCTTGAATTGGCTTCAAAATGTAGTAGCTTTTAATTAATCTCCTCTTTACTAGTTTTTTCTACTTTATTATCCCCATTAACTTTAAATAACGTGTCCCAGGCCATCGACTTTTATGCTTTTGTTTTGTTTAAGAGTCTGAATAAATTTAATTACTGAAGGCTTTCCCATGGGTTCATAGCTTGCCGGAAACTTTCTTCCTTCATTTTTCTTTCCTCACGGATCATATTGAAGAATATAATTTCTAGAAGATAAGCCATATTCTTTTGTTCCCCTCCACAGGATATGTAAAAATAGATGTCGACCTTCTCATTAATTATATAGATGAAAATATTCACATGCTAGGCATTCACAATAACAGCCAGAAATATTCTCCAGTTTATTCAGAAACTTATTTATATGCACGTGTTCTGCCAATTTCTAGTTCATCATAAATGATGAAAACATCCTTATTTCTTCTTAAATATACAAATACAAATATATCTTATTATTTATCTTAAGTATATAGAAAGCAATACAGAGTAAAACAAAAGAGAGAAAAAGATGCAAAGACCAGCCCAGAACTTGCAGCTTCTATTCACAACAGTAGCTCTTAGTCATTTGCATTACCCAAATCTAAACTGAAATTATTACACTTCAAAGCAATTGTGGTAAGAACATTTTAGATATTCCACAGTGATAAATGTACCCACCTTGATAGTAGCACACCCCATAACAGCTAAAACTTGAAAGTGGCCTGTATCTCTATAAACAGATGGATAAAGAAAATGTGGTATTTATACTACTCTAACATAAAGAAAGATAAATGTGAGTGATTTGTAGGAAAATGGATGCACTCTGGGACCTTAATGTGAAGGGAAATAAACAGCCACACAAGCTTAAATATTGCACAACTTCTTTTACATGAGAAACCCAAAGTATAAATAATTTTAAAAGCCAGACATAGATAGATGATAAGAAACAGGGAGATAGATCTTTTGGAAATGGGAAAGATGCACAGCCAGAGGTAGTAAAGGAAGGGAGAGGAGGAAAAGGGGAATAAAATGTATTAAGATACATTAAGTACATTTGCCTACCACTTCTGATGAATGCAAACATTATCTACTGTAAATATGTGCTAATAAAAGACAGTGTTGGCTTTCCATTATTTTGCCCTAAAATTTTCTCCTTCTCTCCAGTTTTAATTTCCTGAAAACCCATGATTCATAGAAGCCCAAGGGGCAGAGAGGGAGAAACGTTACTTTTGGGGAGCAGCTAGAAGGTCATTATGTTAAGTCAAATAAGCCTAGCACAGAAAGACAAGTAACACTTTTTTTTTCCTAAAAATTATTTTGTTTTTCTCATAGAAGTTGAGGATATAATGGTTGGTACCAAAGGCTGGGTAGAGCAGGCGGGAATGAGGAATTGTGGATTAGTAGCTGCTAATTAAAGAGCAGAAAGGTGGAGGAGGTTCTGGTATACTGTCACACAATAAGGTGGCCATAGATAGAAATAATAAGCTATCCATCTCCCAAGGCTAGGAGAAGGGATTTAGGCAGTTTTCACCACCAAGAAATGATAAATTTTTGAAGAGACAAATAGGTTTAATTTAATTTAAGCATCAGGCAATATACACATGCATCAAAATAGTATACAGTTCTGTAGTGACATGTACACTTTCTTTGTCATTATGTCATTTAAAAAGAACAAGAAACAACTCATTGCACTGTTGTTTTTAAGAT
>PVJO010014612.1:0-47692 GCA_004026905.1 Hystrix cristata | reverse complement strand
GTTTCTGCATGTGTCCTTGTGTGTGTGTTTCCGCGTGTGTCTTTGTGTGTGTGTTTTGGTGTATGTGTTTCTGTGTGTGTATGCTGGTGTCTGTGTGTGCCTGTGTGTGCTGGTGGACCCCGAGGGCTGTGCCACGGAGTTCCAACCCAGCCATGCACACAGGTTTTAACAACTCATCTTTATTGAAAAATTGTTTCTGTACAAAAACGGAATCCATCTAAAGTGTACAATTGCGTGAGTTTTGACAGTTTGTGTACCTGAGCAAATGCCGTCACAAAGGACCTTCGCCACCATTTCTTCTACAGTCTGTCCCTCTCACTCTGTCCTGCTGCCCCAGGGTTTGGGGTTTTGTTTGTTTGTTTGTTTTGGGGATTTTTTTGCAAGCCAGAAACAAATTTGTTTCTACTTCTGATGAGAGCAAGAGTCGGGTCCAGATGGCCGCAGGGTCCAGATGGCCTCCAGTCTCTGTCGGTCACAAGTACTAGTTCATAAAAAGTTAGAGAAAAGTTCTGAATCCTTTTCTTTAATATTCCTAGTGCCAGACAGGAACTGGTAAGGCTAAAGGCAAGCAGGTGGCCCTTAGCATTTGAGAACAGAGGTCAGCCTATAATTCTACTTACTCAGGAGGCTGAGGCAGGAGGATCACTTGAGCCCAGAACTTCAAGACCAGTCTGGGCAACATAGCAAGGTCCCCTCTGAAAGAAAGGAAGAAGCAAGGAGACAGAGACAGAGAAAATGAGAGAGAGAGCAGGTTAATAGAGGGGAAGGAAAGAGAGGAGAGGAAGAAAGAAAACAGGGAGGAAGAAAGGGAGAGAGAGAAGGAGAAGGGACCGAAGAGAACAAAGATCACTAGGCGGGAAACACAGTTCTCTCTTTTCTCTCAGGCACATGGGACAAAAATAAGTCCAGACTTCATCTGAAGGCGAGTGTGATACTGGAAGTGTGCACACATAGCACGCGCAGGCAGCACAGTGTGTCTGCAGCAGGAAGGGGAGAAGGCTGCGCGCACGGTGCGGGGAGGTGCCCGTGACCCCAGATAAAGCTCCCAGTGTCCCTGGATCTTTCTCTTCACCATAAAGTGAGAAGACAATCTCGAAAGCCCCTTCTGGATCCCCAAATCCGCGTTCACCTGCACAGATCCTGAGCGCCCGGAGGTGGGCTGCTCCAAGCCGGGTAAAGCAGCGAGAAAGCAAACAGAACTGAGACTCCTGCTGGAGAAACGCCGCAGGACACTCGCAGCTCCTGCAGAAGTGACCCGTTAACCGGGGCTGGCACAAGAGCTAGTGCAATTGCCTCTCCTGGCTCTTTTTAACCTCTATTTTAGTGACTCTGTCACCATCATATCAAACTAAAACATAAAAACTAAACAACATTAATGTCTGTTTCTTGCTGAAAAATACTGTTTTCCTGGAGGAAGTACTGTGTTTACTGCTTTTTTTTTAAGACTGCAATATTTTAGCACAGCTGCTGGGTCGTTTTTATTTAAAAAAGCTTTTTAAACCGATGAAGACAAAAAGTTATGATTTTTTCAGACTTATTTTAGGAATGAGTCTAAAATGGAAAAGAAGCTGCACCCTTTGGGACTAGCCCGTTCCATTACAGGCCGTTACAATAGAGTCCCAAGGTGATGCATGACTAAGGTGAGAGACGGGATTATGCAGTGCACATGCTTCCTTCTGATGCGGAAAAATATTCAAGGGAGGGGAAGTCGAACCTCAAAAATATTTTTCTGTTTTTGCAAAGATAATCCTACATTTTCTTTGAATTTCCAATACATTGTCTAACATTGGAGACATGTATCTTGGAAATACTCAACTTTCAGCTATGAAAGTTCTGACCTTATCTGTAAACTATATCACTTTTCTTCCCCTCTTTACTTGTTTGTTTGTTGGTGCTGAGGTTCAAACTCAGGGCATAGTGTTTGCGAGGCAAGCACTCTAACCACTGAGCTAAATCCCCAGCCCCTACTTCCCCTCTTTACAGTTATCTTCTGATAGCGCAAGTGAAAATTGAAATGAGCCCACTTTACAACTTATTATTAGCTGGGCAAAAACATCTGAGGAAAGAAAAGCTGTTTGTTAGACTGAAACACGTGCCTCAGTGGAACCAAAAGATGCTATATATGTTTTTGGAGGCCAGGTTTAAAATAAGCTAAACAACATAATTCTAAAAAATTTAATTCATTTGATAAACCAAAGAAAAACCTGTAAAAAAATAAATATTTTCTTACATAATCATTTGGAACATGAAAATAGTTTCTGAACCTGAACCAAACTGGTAATTGTTTGACTTGTATTTCAGTTCTATAAATGTATAGACTTAATTCAATCTTTATCTCATTTAAAAGTTATGAGAGACTTACGAGTTATGGTTCCAAAGGTGACCGTGCAGATTTCACTTTTAAACGAATACAGAAGGTGATCGTGCAGCAAAGTCGTATAGCAATTCAGTAAGTCACTGTACCCATTTTCAGTACCCACTTGTTACTTATTGCCCTGGTTGGCAGACAGAACTTCCCTCCAGGGCTCCGGATCATATTCTACATGTTTAGTTCTGCCTCATCCTTTCATTCTTTTCTCATTTTAGATCAATCCAATTTCTCTCAGCTCCTGAGCTTACGTGCCCCTGCTCATTAGCAGAGCTGTGTGTGCGATCTTAAATGTGAAGAAGATTAACAGTCTGGAGTCGGAGCGCCCGGGAAAAGCGGTCGCCCCTTTGGTTGGTCCTGCGTCGCTGGGAGAAGGGAGGGTACTATCTCGGGTGTCCCCTCCCCGTCGCTCACAGCTCGCCCCAGGACTTGCTGGGGATGGACACCGGGCTGAGCGGGCGTGGGCCAGGCCAAGCCAAGCCCGAGGAGCCCAAGTGCCCACAGTGCCTGCTTTCCCAGCTGCCAAACGTGAAGAGGAGGCTCAAGTCCGCTGAATGCCGAGCCGGCACCAGCTCCCCAGGCAGATGGGCTCCAGTGTCACGATGGGGCTCAGACCCGGTACCTGGCACAGCTTTGGGACCAGGGCAGGCCACCAAGCCAGCTGGGCATCTGTCCCCTCGAGATGGCCACTGCGCCCAGCACGGCCTGTGAAGGGCCTTGAGTGCTTGTTCGATTCTGCGCCCGGCCCCTGCCACCTGGCTGCTCACTTAGCTGCCCAGTGTTTATCCGCCAGTGACGCCAGATTTTAAGAAATCTTAAAAATGTCAAGGAAGAAGAGAAGGAATTCATTAGAAAGCAGGATTTAGGCTCCCTGCACAAAACCAGTGAGAATTTTCATCACACCAACAGTTGCTCATACTTCCTGAGCACTCCCTAGAAACTGGGAAGGCCGCGGGTTTCTGTGACCATCCTGGGGGTGCGACTTTTGTCTCTTTGATCCATTGCTGATCCCCGAGTGCCACGAACAACACGACCCCTAATTGGTACACAGCATATATTTGTTGAATGAATAACTGTCTCAAACCCTGCCAGACGATGCACATAAAATACATCCCGGTATCTCAAGGAGCAGAGCTGCTATGTACACCCCTGTTTACAGATGCGAAAGCAGATCGCAGACAAGTCAAGAAACGTGGCTGGATGACACCTAATCCGGTGGCAGAAGACCCGGAATGCAAATGCTGGCCGTGTGGAATCCTAACTCTGTGCGCACGGACTCGCATTATCGCACAGCGCCAGTGCGTCACACTTCCTGCACATGGAAATACAATCACCTCATTCTCTTGCAACATTTCCTGGTCAGACTGATTCCCCATGGATTCCCCTGCTTCTAGGATGTTTACCATTAGCGTCCTGACACTCTGAAAATATTACCTCTAAGAGTCACAGTTCTCTGTCTGCCCTTTTCAGCTGTCTGCGAAGGAGTCTGCCAGCGAAGGCCGAGCCAGTGAATGCACAGAAGTTAGTCTGGAAGATACACTAGCAGCAGGGGTCGCGGGGAGCCCTTCCCCTCCTGGATCACGGACACGCGCTAACGGGGGATATGCTCCTTTCCTTTCACTGTCTTTGAACCAGTGTGACTCTAAAGAGAGATGCTGCGTTGTAACCTCAGGAAGAACGAGTTTCTTCCATCAGTGCATCCAAGTAGACTGTGCGGTGAGGGCCTCGCGGGCTCCTTGCCACACTGTGTTACAACTAACGAGCCGAACCCAACCCGGAAGGCCGCCCTGCAAGAAAGGAAAACCAGCCCCACTCCAGAACTGCTCCCTCCTGAGCCGCGATGGTGGCAATAGCTTTTGTAGTGCGGACACTTGAATTAGGAGCCGGACGGTGACTACGAAGCAGCAGGGTGGCCATAAAACAAGGTGACTGCTTTCAGCAACGACAGGAGTGGGCCACGTGAGCTGCAGGCTGCAAACCTATAACCCACGAACGCCTCTCTCTTTGATCCATTTCCCGTATGAGGGTTTGGTTAACTTTCCCATTTTTCTGAAGCATTTTCTCCACATTAAGATTGTCTTCTTTCAAGTTTTATAACTGTATCATTTGCAGTAAACTTCATTTATGTTCTGTGAAGGAGCCTTGGAGTTGAAGCAAAATAATCCCGAGTAGCATTGAAGGGAAGGATTATAATCCACCCCCAGGGCTCTTTTGAGTAATGGTCAGATATAGACAGAGAGGAGTAGGTTATTTTCATCCACAGAATTCATGCACCATTGCAGATGAGAGGAGCCGGGCAGTAACACCAGCAATAACTATTTATATCTTGGACATGTTCAATGCATAGAGATTAGAGATGAGAAATGTATTACAATTTAATAGTCCGTAGCCATTAAAATAAACTATTCTGTCTGAAAGTTGGCCTAAACTATTCTATTCTATCTTTTGTTTTCTCCAAACTGCCAAGAAATCTAGGCGTTAATCTAGAAAAGGGCAGGAGGCGAGTCAAGGCCTTATAAAATAAAACACACACAACACAGGGACGAAGGCACCCTCAATTCCCCCCACTGTGACGTGGGAGTTTGTGCGTGGCAGAGAATGTGAAACCTGCCATGTTTTCTTCTTTGTTCCCTGCGGCGCTGGGGTCAAACCAGGGGCTTCCCACGTGCTAGGCTAGAGCTCTACCACCTCGCTGTCTGGGAAAGACAGGCTTAGGGCCCTTTGGGCACGGAGCAGTTTTCTAAGAGCAGGCCCACGAGCTCGTCAGAGCAACCAATGTCCTGAAAGGGCAGATACAGACCAGTGCTCCCCCTGGGGCTGGATCCCGCACACTCCAGCATCTACCTGCTGGCCAGGAGTGTGACCCTCAGAATCCAACAGGGCCTCCAGTTTCCACCCAGCAAGTCCCATTCAGATCCGGCGAACAAGCTGTCCTACAGGAGCAACCTGGTCTCCAACGACACTTTACAGCAGCAGCTGCTGCCCTAAAATGGTTTCCTTCTGCCCTGGTGAGCAGGTATGTGTGCGTTTTCTATTACCATAAGCATGCACATGAGTCCGGGTGCTTATAAAGAAAAGGGGCTCGAAGCACGTAGGTTTTGGATGCTGAAAGTCCAAGTAGTGAAGAACCTGTGGGCTGCATCACCCTGTGGCAGGTGGCACCACCATGGCAGGAGCTCAGGTAGGAGAGACAGATCCACCACCTGAGAGGGAGCCGGGGGAGGCCTGCTTGCAACTCCACGAGGCCCCACTCCTCATCATGGTCGCACGAGTGTCCAGCCCTCCACAGTGAATGTCTGGGGAATACGCTCAAAACATCCACAAACTGTAGCAGCTGCTCGCTGTCAAAGACACTCCCTAGCCTCGTCTTGTTTTGTTTGGTTTGGTTTTATTTGAGACAGGGTCTCACTATGTACAGTACTTCTGGCTGGCCTTGAACTGACAGCAATTCTGCCTCAGCCTCCCAAGTGTTGGAATGATAGGCATGTGCCACCACACCTGGCCCCAGATCCATTCCGGCTTTCCCTGGAGAGAGTGCGAAGCAGTTGAGAGCGAGGATCGTTTCCTTTCTCCCACGTTCTGCCTGGCCCAGCTCAGTGGTCTGCCATCTATCTGCTGCATTCCTCCCACACACGTTCTGCATCACACTCATTGCTTAGTGGAAGTCGACGCGCTACCTGTCGTGTTTTGTTTATATGACGCATCATTCCTGCACCCCCAAAGGACTAGAGATACACAACTTTGTGTGAGCAGCACCCTCCCTGGATGCCAAGACAGAGCTTGAGCAAGGATCACCTCCACCCTGAAACCAGAGGCCTCTCTGAAAACCTACAGACCTCCCTGAGCCCTGCCCGCAGGAAACACACCGGCCCTGAGGAAACTGCAGGGTGTCAGGGTGGGCTCCTGGACCTCACAGCCCATCACCGAGCCCTGGTCTGAGGCTGTGCCGAGCCGCAGCGCTACCGGCGTCAGAGGCTGTAGAACCCTTGGTTGTGAACCATGCCGTGGGCTGTCGGACACTGCACAGCATCCCTGGACTTCACACAACAGACACCAGCCGCAACGTCCCCCAGGCATGACGGGCAGGTGTGACTCCAGACCCTGAGACAGTGCTCGCCGTCACTGCGAAGCCCTGAGCTGGAGACGCAGTGATGGAATCTCACAAACCCACCCCGTGTGTGGAAGGAGGCCCCGTGTGTCCTGGGGGGCCAGGTGTCTAGAGGCCCCAGCAGAACTGGAGTCCGTGTGTGTGTGCGCGCGCGCGTGTGTGTGTGTGTGTGTGTGTGTGAGACATTTGGGGTCCCACTTTCACCATAACAACCCAGAGAAGTAAGTGATCACAAATGTAGCAAATAGCAAATCTGGGTTTGTTTGTTTTTTTCAGCACTGAATATTGAACCCAAGGCCTTCACACTGAGCTATATCCACAGCCTTTCTCTGTTTTTTATTTTGAGGCAAGTTCTCCCTATGTCGTGCAGGCTGGGCTAAACCTGTGACCCTCCCCCAGCCTCGGCCTCCCAGAGTGACAGATCCAGGTTTAAACCAGGCCTCCTGAGTCCAAATCCGATGTGCATTCCAGGAGGCCTGATACAGTGGTGGGACTCAGTCATCACTAGAGGGGCAGAGATGTAGCTGGGGCTCTGGTCCCACAGGCCAAGCAAGCGCTCACATTGCCCGGGGCACACTGTGTCGCCCAGCAGGGTGGCAGGATGCGCTGTCTGTCACCAGAATAGGTGAGACCCAGATGAGTGACAGCACTTTACAGACGACCGAAGCCAGTTCAAGTGTAAGATGCTATTAGACTGAAAAGTATCCATTAGCCCATAAAAACTACACGGACACTGGCACTCGCAAACCTTTATGAATAGAATCTTGAGAAATGGTTCCACTTGTGGAATATTAAAAACTGAAATGGCCCAGGATTGGCTGTCACACTCGACATTAATTTCCTCTGTGCGGACGGCTGCAGCGGGTCCATTCAAAACCAGCCTGCATTCCCGAGAGCAGCGCTCCGAGAATAAAGGGTGCTAACAATAGCTAGCTCACGCTCTCCACCCCCCATCCCTGTCTTTTTCCAGAACCTTCATTGGATTTTCAGTACAACAATGATGCTGTTGGAGTAGAATAAAAACACTCAGACACGAAGGTAAAAAATTACGGCTGAGTTACGCTTGCTTGTGCACAGCTCTGTAAGGTGGGTGTGAACTAAGGCACACAGGTAGCGGGGTCTCGCCTGTGTCTGGAAGCTGCTGGTCACCAAGCAGGCCGATGACGATTGCCATTATGAAGGTCCTTGTTGTTCCTCCCGGAGCCCCGAGGTGGGGCCGGACCCCATTGGGGTGGGGGGTGGAGAGGGACACAGAATCCAGGCGCCCCTGTCACCCGCTGGTTCTTGGTCCCGAGGTCCCTGCAGAATGATAATTGCCGTCATTCTTACTCAATTGCTGGTTGCAGCCCACAGGGACGGAAAAATTACGCTTCACCCCAGAGGTCACCTACATGGCTAATTTTTCACTAATTATGTCTTCCTTGCATTGTTGTAGGGTGAAGAAAACGTGCGCTCGGAGGGTTTGCTGAAGACTTTCTGGGACTGTAGGGCTGGCAGGATGTGGCCTCAGGAGGCCAGCAGGGTCCACGCTGGCTATCCCAGTATCACTTGGCCACACTCACCCAGATGAGACCCCGGGAGCTGGCAAGGAGGGCGTGACAAGTGGCTGGAGTGACAAGCTGGGCTGGCCTAGCAACGGCCGTGCAGGTTACAGAAATAACAGAATGACCCGGGAAGGACTAGTTCCTGGTGGAGGAAGATGATGAAGCTTCCCAGCACTGTGCAGACGAAGGAGACCAGGCTTTGTCAAGGTCTCCTCTAAGTGGCTATTTAAGACCCAACCCAGACGTGGACATCTGTCCCTCTGCAGGGCTGGTGTGACTGTATGGCAGGGGCTGGGGCTCGGGACACATTCCGGGGGGGGGAGGCGGGGAGGGGTTTCCACGGAGGGGATGAAGGTCTGGTCATTGTCATTCACCCTCGGGGCTGACCCGTGGGGCTGGGGAAGCCAGCATGATGGTCTTGAAGGGAAAAACTCATTTCTCCGGAGCAGGAATGCATCCGAGTTGATCGTGCCCTGCATGGATGCCTGGGACACTGTGCAGCGGGAACCAGCAGGGGAGGAAGGGAGGAGCTGAGCTTGGTTAAGTCGCCCTCTCTGTTTCTCCTTGCTGTTTTGGAAACATCAGTGATAGCACATCGCTGCGTTCAGTTCTCCGATGCAGAGAAGGGCTTTTGAACTCCGGCACTGTCCCTCATCTCAGGTGTCCCCGTGGCCCTGGAGTGTGTCACCCGTCCAGCGTGTGGTCTATTGTAACCCTTCATTTTTACAAGCCTTTGAGGGGGAACCGCATGTTGCTGGAGTAATCCACAGAAGGCTATTAGTGAATGCCTGTCCGGAAGCTTCCCAAGCTCCAAGAAGGGCAGGAAGGGACTGCTGGACGGGACCCTGGAGGCATTGTAGTCACAGGGAGCTCGGAGGGCACAGGGTGATCCAGGTGCGCCTGGAGACTGAGGCAGCAAGGACCTTTCACCAGAGACGAAGCACGGAAGCCTGCGGGAGGGAAACTGTGCAAATCAGTGTTGCATCAGCGACAGAGGCAGGTCCTGAGCAAGAAGCTCTTCCGAATGTCTGGTTGACCCTCAGGGTGTCCCTGGGCAAGGTCACTGGAAGATGAAGGAAAACACCCCGGACTGCTTACGTGGTATGCAAGGGAAGGTCTGTGGTTTATGCTCACTTGGCGTTGATGAGCTTTCTGCCTGCCACAAGATCTCAGTGTAAGTATAAACCTTCCTGTGCACACCCGCGCCTTTGTGACTGTGAACTCACACTTCTCTTGGGTGCCGTGCCAGGGGGTGTGGCAGGAGAGAAGCTGAGGTGGAGGCGGCCCTTCCTTCCTTCCCTCCTTCCCTTGACCTTAGGCCAGAGCATCTGCAGCAGGGCCTCCGTGGGAGCCGGCACACCCAGGGGACACTGTGTGGGGGCACGGAGGTGACCGTGAAGCGACAGCCTCCGAGCTGTGTTCCTGGGGATGCTTCACTTCCCTGCACAGCACCCAGAGGCCAGTTTCCAGGGGGGGCACAGTAATGCGGCTTACACGGCAAGGTAGCCGTAGTCTGTTCAGTGTCCACAAAACACTGCGTGCTCTGAATATGTGGCAGCTTTGCGTTCTCTTGCCATTTTGGTGTGTGTGCAAGATATCTCGATTTTCTAGATTTCAAGCTCCACATCAAGCTCCTTCCAGCCCAACAGTAGAAAATAACAACTTAGACAATTGAAATTTTTCTCCATCATTTCAGACCTAAAATTTTCTACTGGCCTGCCTTTTCCCCCCCTCCAGCATGCGGCCACAGGAACCCTCCATGGTGGCAAGTCCCTGCGTACCAACCGGATGCCGGCTCCAGGAAGCGGACTTCAAGGGGGTCTGCAGCACACACAGCCGCAGGTGACAGCAGAGGCCCCAGGCCCTCCCTCCCCCCTGAGTACGGGGCCCTCGAGGAGCTGAAGGGACACAGGCCCGATGTCCACTGCAGAGGACAGAGAAATCAGAGCCGGCTCCCTCATCCTGCCACCTGGGATCGCAGGCCAGGCCAGTGTCCACCCCTTAGGACTGTCACAGCATGGCCTTGAGATCTGCGACACCCAGCTGTTGTGACACCAGCAGTCAGACGTCCCACCTTGGCATCCGCGTTGCCGCCAGCTGTCTGCCGTGATGGGCCTTGGTGGGGCTCTTGCTGCCTGGTTTCTGTGACAGCCCTCCATTTCCAAATGTGGGTCTCCAGCCTTCCCGGTGTGCCTCCTGCACACTGGTTTCCTCTGTAGGTGCACCACACCCAGCGTGGTGAATTACAGCCGGCACCTGGGGTCATTCTTGGGCACTGCTCCTTCGGAAAGGCCCAGCCTCGCCACGCCCAGCTTCCTGCTTCCTCCCAGGCATCCTCCCTGCTCCTGATGAGATGGCTCTCTCCAGGGACAGGAAGGGCTGGGGTGAGTGACCCTGTTCTCTAGGACCCAGGGAAAAAGACCTGCTTCTCACGTTCCCGGAGAAAGCTCCAGCTTGCTTGTACTCCTGGATCAGGGTTGCTTGTTATGTTTCAGGCCAGGAATTCAATGTATTGTCTTCCTCTGGTTCAACTTTCATTGGAGGCCAAGATGCCTCAATAGTTGTAGATCATATAAACTTGGACAGGGTAAAAGGGTGTGTGTGTGTGTGTGTGTGTGTGCACGTGCGGATTGGGGGCCATGAATCAATTAAAACTTTTACAAATAAACCAGCCGTCTAGTATTTAATCCTCACTAAGACCCCATCAGGAAATAATCTGCTTGCTCTTACCGACTCACGCTGAGGTTCAGGCGCTAACAAGCCGCAGCCCACCAAGGTGCTGGATGGTGTCTCTCAGGACTGAGCTCCGAGTTGCGGTTCTAGAGCCTTCCTACTTGCCACCATGCCGCGTTTCAGGGGTTCCCTCCAGAAATCCTGTCCAGATAGCCTGTGGGCATGTCCGCCACCCCCTCCTATGCTCCTCAAGGCACGAGTCTGCAGCTCTGACACCCACGGTGGTCCCCCTCACTGACCTCACCAGCATGGCCACCACGTGGCTTCCAGGGGAGCGCTGGCTGTGGGGGTGGAGAGCAGGGACCAGCTCTACAGAGAGCGGACGGCACTGGGAGCGGGTGCCATGGCCAACCTTGCAGGCACATTTTACAAGTGACAAGGACCATGAAGTAGTGGGAGGCTGGGCCGTCGTGTAGACTGAAAAGTGTCCCATCTCCAAGTGTCAGCGATCGGTGGCACACAGAGAGAACAAAGCTAGCAGCCACTCAGGGTTTAATCTACCCATTTGGCAACATTTTCTCCTACAAGAGCAAAAAACCATCTCAGGTGCATGTTGGAGGCGCTGACACTGAGAGAAAGCGTCCCCATGAAAGCTCTGGGGTACCCTGACATGCTGCCCATCTGGAGCCTGAGCCCCACATTCGCAGATGCCTGCGGTTTGCCTAATTACATTTTCACAGACCGAGGGAAACACTGTGCGCTTCAGCGGCACCACGGAGCGGCCTAATGAGCTTTCTGGATGCTGTGTAGGAAACTGTCGTGGGTTATTGTCACAAAGCAGCCGCCTCGTGACTACGGCAGACTGGAAATCTGGGGCACCTGGGTTTTACTAATAATTCTTTGTAATTATAAAAATACTACATGACTTCAATTACACACAACAAGTATTTTCTCTACGTTCTTTTCAAATGCACCCGAGTTCCCTGCGTGTTCTTGTCCTTGTTATTCTTTGGAGCACCCTCGAGGGACCGAAAAGTGACAGGGGCTGTTACCTCGTCCTTCAATTCGAGGACTTCAGGCTTTTCCCTAATAAAAACAAAGAGCTGGAAATGAATTGATCAATGCTGATTTCCTCTCTGGTAGCTGTATTACTACTGTATGCTTGTCTGTCTATCCTGTTCAGAGTGCTTTATTCTAATCCTAGTCTCTGCGTTGATTCTTTGCAAAGTGAGTTGAATGTAAGCACTCTCCTGCTTGGTTGCTGAGGCTGACTGACAATCCCGCTGGTCCCATGGCGGGGTGGAGGTGGGGGTTGTCCTTGCCCTTCCTTGCCCTTCCTGGTGGGTTGTTTGTTTCTCCTCCAGGCTCCTTGCTTTATAATCCTGCTGTTGCTAACTGTGACCTCTCTGCAGCCCCTGGAGCACACCAACAGCCCCCTTGGCCTCTGCTCATCTCCTGACACCCCTTGCTGAGTGAGCCTTTGCCCCCCGGAGCCACCTGGCACACTGTGAGCAGGTGCGCTCCACCATGCTGGTGTGAGGAGCACTTGCCCGGAGTAGGTGGAGCCTGGGAAGCCACTCCAGTCTTTGGGGAGAGGGACATCTGATTGTCCCTGTACCTTCCATGGAAATCTTGGCTCCCCAGGGTTCCCCCGTCCTAAAAGAGAACACAGGGCACATGCCGGGAAATAACAAAATTAATTTATTATACATGTGCGCTGCTCAGAACTTGGAACATGTGGGAAAACAAACACAAGCACAAAACAATTACAATGGCATCACCCAGAGATAACCCTGGTCTTCATTTCTGTATGTATGTTTACGTATAATAGATGAAAGGGGATTATATCATAATGGCGTCTCATTCACTCATTTTTAAAATTAATAATAGTTTCTTGTGAAATGAAACACTGTACCAGGAGGCTGCTAAGCAGTACAGTGTACGAGTTTATCATTATATAATTGAAGCTAACATTGCTTCTTCAGGACAGTTTTTCATCATGAATGACATACGCTATATAAAGATTCCCAAGGATATTTGTGCAATCTAGTTATGACCTTAAGACAAATTTCCAGAATTGGAATCGCTGCATCAAAAAGCAAGTTTTAAAGTGAGGTCTCTCTTCTTGACCTGGTTCTAGCACTCCTGCTTCCCACAGTGGGGTAGTCCACGTTTTGTTGCTATAATTAAATACCACAGACTAGGTAACTACAGCGAATACAAGTCTATTCACGCAGGCCTCGAAGGCAGGAAGGTCCAAGGTGGAGGGGTCACATCTGCTGAGGGCGTCTTGCTGGCGGGTCTCCGCAGAGCGAGGGAGAGTTACGTAAGAGAGATGGAACAAAACCGGCCTTCATGACATGCTCTCTCTTAAGATGAACTGTTTGCCCATCACTCTGTGACTCTGTGAATTCAGGAAAGGATTGATCCCTTCAGGAGCCCCGGTCCCACCCGCTCTCTCTTCTCAAGGCCTCACAATGGGGATGCGATTTCAAGATGAGTCTGGGAGGGACACAGAAACCACAGTGCGTGGTTAGACTTTTCTATCTCTGGGTCTGTCAGTTCCACCCACAGACCACCTTGAGCAGAGTCTTCAGGAATGCAGACTCCTGACACTCTCGCCCCCACCCCTGAGCCACGGCTCAGAAATCTGCAGAGCTGATCCTATCTGAAGGCATCGCTCAGGAGCACACCCGGCTCCCACGAGCAGTAACCCTGCTGTGTTTACGGGGTGCCGGGGTTTGTCGTCATGCCAGCCATCTCGGACTGCGGGGCCGGCGATGATGGTCACGAAGAAAGGAGGTGACACTCGCAGATCCCGACATCAGGAGGTGCAGCGCGCCAGGCAGGGCCGTGTGGGGAAGGACTGGGGTGGCCAAGAGGCAGAAGAGGAGGAGGGAGAGCGTGACAGAGACCTTTCTTGGGATTTATAAGGGAAAGGACAGCAAATCAGGGTAGATAGGCAGAGTTAGCTGAGGATTTGGACAGTTTAAATAATTCTGGGCCCTCAAGTCTCCCTAGTTGTCCGGGACCTCGTGCTGGGTTGACTTGGGGCGGGGAGGTATCACTTCAGGGGGTGAGACTTGGATAAAGGAGCCAGTTGGGGCTGTGGGCTCTGGACTGGTTGGTTGGTTTCTCAAATCAGGAATCACAGGGCAGGGTGGCTGCTGCGTCTAGGAATTGGGGAGCCCTGGGAGGGGCAGCCTGTCCAGTATCAAAGCCCCCAAATGCCAGTGTATGGAGAGTGCAGAAGGTAAGAAAATATAGCTCTTCTTTGAACACCTAGGCCACTGCAGCATCGCTCCTTTGGATGACAACTTCCTTTGGAAACAGCTAGTCAATGGTTTTGAGTTAGAATGGTGCCAAGCCTCCACGCTAATTACAGCTCCTCATTCCCAGAATCCCCGGCAGCTGGCGTTAGACTTGGGCTCCAGGAACATCCTACTAATGTCTCCTGATGCCCCAAAGGAGTCCCTGATCTCCCTCCAGCTCAACCAGCACAGCCGTGACTGCCGCATTTGCCCCTGTGTCCATCCACCCCATTCTTGGGAAAAAAAGTCAAACCCCTGAATCAACACAGGTTTGCTTCCTCACCATGCTCCCCAGAGAGAGCTCTGCTGGGATGAGGGCTGACATTCCTGGCAAGATAATGTTCATGAATTAGCCGTGGATTTCAAAATATCCCTGCATCCATGTCGCTTCATTAGTACGGAATCAAAAATTTCTTCTAATTATGGAGTACATGTTTTGAAAAAGAAGGGAGAAGATGAGTTTTTATCACAATCCTTGTTACTTCTCTTTGTAGGAAAAATCTAAAATTGGACCCAAAATAAATAGGACTATGAGCTTTTGACAGTTCTCCTTGTGATTGCATTACTAAATATTATTATTTCTATTCATCGTTTACATCGCTTCTGATAGAACCGTCATTACAGGAAACAAAAACACACAAAAAACCTTTGAAATCCTCTTAGGCGAACTCTCTAAATAGGTAGGCATTTGCTATCTCATCTCAATTCTTTTCTAAAAGGTCAGCTAATTTTGCCTTTTAAAATCATTGATATTTAAATCCACTGTTTCTTTAATGTTTGGTTACTTGGCAAGCATTGTCGAATCTTTTCTTGTGCCCATCAACAAAAATGCTCTTTTCTGCTAGGCAAATACTTCACGGGGTGGGCAATCGCCCCCAGGAGACGGGGCAGCTTTCCCCTCCGCAGCCGCCCCGGTTTAGCAGTCAGTCTTCAGCCTGCATTTCTCCTGCATCCTCTGGCCCTCCGCTCCGAGCGCAGCCCGGGCTGGGTCCTCAGCCTGCAGTCTCCGTCCTTCCTAACCTGACACTCCCCGGCCTGGGAGGGACAACAGACCAGGCTCGGGGAGGGCGGCTCCAGGTCCACCAGCTCCGTCTGATAGACTCCAGAAGCTGCCCACGTAGACAGGCGACAGGTGAACCAGCCTCGCCAGCACCCACCGCCTCAGCTGAGCCCTTTGCGTGGGTCTCTGCTACCTCGCAGAGTGCCAACCCAGCCTGGCACCCAGAGTTAGGCGAATTGTCCCTACACATCTATCGCTGCTCTGTTCCAGCCCTGCAGGCCGGTGCTGGGTGGAAGCCATCTCCATCCCATCCACTGCATACAAATCAGAGTATTCCAGAGCTGCAGACACCTACTTTAAGCAGATTCTGAATCTGGGTCGGATGTGGCAAACTCCTGGGCAGAGATCGGCTGCTAGTGTCCCTCT
This sequence comes from Hystrix cristata, assembly GCA_004026905.1. Lineage (NCBI taxonomy): Eukaryota > Metazoa > Chordata > Mammalia > Rodentia > Hystricidae > Hystrix > Hystrix cristata. The sequence goes on along the minus strand of PVJO010014612.1, from coordinate 32,262 downwards.
GTACACCGGAGGCAAGTCCTGCAGCAGCAGCCTCCAACAGCTTTCCTCCCCTCTTGCCCCTTCTGAGGCCGCCGCACACCAGGGCTGCCGGTCGGAGCTCTCTGTCCCTCTCGTGGCCCCGTCAGTGTAGATTCCTGTCTGTTTCAGCTGCATGCTCTCTCTAAGGACCCTTAAATGTTAAACACTGAGCTCCTGCCAGCATGATGCCGTTTCATTTCACGTTAGCCCAGACCCAACACACTGAAGCTGCTACAAGGATATTCGGACTGTCTTTTAGAAATGAGAGAATAAATAGAAGTTTTAGAACACTTGGCAGGACTGAAAGATCTTTGCAAAGTCAGATTAGACTTGTGTTTCGAAGGGGCTGGAAGATAATGCAAACTGCGTTCAAGTTAACAGAAAATGTTACCGAATACTCCAGACCAGCCATTATTCGAAGTTTCTGAAAAGGCGCATAGAGGGCATTTAGCAGGACTCCCCCTCTGCTAAAAGTTGTGCCGAGAGGGAAAAAAAAATGAGAGGAAAATCACATCCTTCTGATGAGCTGGCCTTCTTCATAAGCAGTGTAATGGTTTGTGTCTAGATGTCCCCGCAAAGCCTCATCTGGTAAGAGGTAGCTGGATCTGGAGTGTGTGATTACTAAATTAGTCCACTGATTGCTTTGGCATGGTTCTGCTGGGATCAAGGATGTGACGCTAGGATTAAGGGTGGGAATAGTGCCCACCCTAAAGCCAGGTAGCCTGGATATACAGGAAGAAGCTGGTTAGCCCCTTTGCTTGCATTCCTTGCTTACCTGGCTGCCTTCTGCCTGTCTGCCGCACCACCCTGCCTGGACCCAGCTGACTGTGGACTGACACCTCTACAAACTGTGAGCCAAATAAACCTTTCTTCCCCTAACTTTGGGTGTCCGGTATTTTGTCCTAGCAACAAGAGAAAAATAACTAAGACAGCAGATATTTGGCCCTGCACACGTCAACCCCATCATGTCAGCAGCTTGTTCTACAGTGAAAAATGCTCGACTGGAGTCCTGGAAGCGAGCAGGTCATCGGTCTCCCTGGTGGTCCTAAGGGCGGGCTCCCAAATCTGCACAAGACTCACTTTCTCCTGGGGAAGGAACCACATGCACAGACACGCTTGGGACTGTGCCAGGCAGGACGGGCTAGAACGCTGTGCCCAGGCAGCAGGGCCCTGTCCTATTTCCTTCGCCGTCCTGCAGGCAGAAACCGGATTACAGGAGGAAGCCTTCTTCTCCGGAGCTTGCTTGTTTTCTCAGGCTTGCAACACGGAATAACTTACTGTTTGGGGCCGTGGGAACCAGAAGTGGGGGCCTTGCCTTCAGATGCGCCTCTCAGAAGGAAGGAGTCCTGCAACGCCTGCCCACATCCTCAGCACAGCAGGGGACTACTCCCCCCTGCCAGGCTGACCCGGAACACTTTGGATCTGAAATGCTGTCATTTTCTATTTTCTTTGGACTTTGGCTAGGTGCTACTCTACCGTGCAGCCTGCAGCCCTGTGTCCAGAGGTATAGCAAGGACTTGAGGTATGGACAAATGCTTTGAATACAAAAAAAAGTAAAAAAATCCTAAAACTATGCAGTTGTGATGATTTACATCACTGAAGCCTTTGCCAAAGTTTTCTTCTTTATCTATATATGATTCTAACAGTAAACGTGTTGGATAATAGTGGCTTTTTAGGACTGTTTTCAAATTTTTCCAACTTGACAAATGAATATAGACACAGATGAAACGCGGGATGCGTATTTGTCAGACGAAAGGCAGAGAGCTCAGGACACGTGGTTTCCTCTGGGCAATTTAGTGATGCACATCACCACCGCCAGCTGGGGACTAAAGCTGTTCCCCTGCCGTGTCCACACCCTCGGCCCGGCGCGCGCTCTGTTTGGGAGCCAGCAGTGTGCCCAGTGAGCGAGTCAGGCCAACAGGTATGAAGGAGCCTCGCCACGGAGGACGCAGCTGTCCTCAGCTGAGCGCCGAGACTCCATCCAGTGGCGGCGCTTGAGGTCCACACGCCCCAGCAGGGCAGGACAGCTGATTGCTTTTATGGACTTCTTTGTATCAAACTTCGTCTCCTTTTCATGTTTCCCGATTCAGTCTAAATTTGGAATGATAGAGGCAAAAGCAGGAGTGAAAGGAAGTACACCTAAGAGTTGGATTGTATTTTGACAAGTTAATTCTCCAGCTATCTGAGCTGCCCGACTGACTTCACTTTCATAGCACGCTCTCAGAGCGGCTCACAGGGACAATCACTGCTGAAGACAAAATAGAGCATCATCTTACACGGCAGAAAGAACGCTTGCTGCTCAAAGTCACTTTCTGTGTGGGCAAAACGGCTACACCCGGCTCAGGAAGGACCCGGGAGGATTAGTACGTCACAAACTTTTTATCCATACAGGGAGAATGTAACTGTGAAGGGTTCTGCTGTGCTTAATCTTCCACAGTTTAAAAGGCATCTAAACCGAATGCAAAAATCAGTGATGCCTTTGATGGGTTGCAGACAATCAAGAGAGTTTCCTGGTTGTCATTGCTACCAGAGTCTTGGCAAGTACTGTCACCTGTGCACAGCGGGAAAGGGCCACTGGGCTTGGGGACAGCACTAAGTAGCGGGGTGTGTGCACACCGGGGTGCCAGGACTTTAGCGTCCACCTCACCCCTCACGAGCCCCAGGGGTGGATATGACCATCTTCCGAAGCTTAGTCTGTAAGCAGCCTGGCAGAAGGGAAAACTGCGGCTCGGAGAGATGAACTGATTCATTACGAACTACTCAGGCAGCGGTGGCTGAGCTGAGATCCAGAGCCTGGTGCCACCCGCCCTGATTCCCGAGGGCCATGTGCCCTTCCCTGTTCCCCTCTGGGCATGCACAGGGCTGCTCCCACCCGATGGAAACCCACGGAGCTCAAGTCTGGGATTGTCTTTTCGGGGAGCTGGGTCTGCTGGTTTTGCACTGGACTGTTTCTACATCAAACCTTTCACACTCTCAAGACAGTGAGGATGAGGTGCTGTGTAACCTCTGCACCGCCCCCTTCTTTGCACTTTGGGCTGCTGTAATATCAATCTAGGTGCAGTTCCCTGCCCCGCTGGGAGTTGTCTGACTCCTCTGTGCTTTGTCTGTGCTAATTTGCTTGTGTGAAATGCCATTCATCTTCACCTAACTCCTGCTCAAACCACAGAACCCTTCTCAGGTAGTGTTTTGGCCATGTATTTTCTTAGACTTCCACTGAGTCGGGGGCACTGTCTTCGTGTTAGCATCCGCAGAGGATCCTGAAATTGTGTGTTTGCTCGTTTGTCTGCCCTCAGCTCCAGAGACTGGATAGCAGAGACTACACCAAGATACTTTGTTCCAGAATCCGCTCTGAATGAAAGCACACGGTCTGGCGTTGTTGTTTCCTAGTTGGAGAAATGTTTTCTCTTTAGGAAAATTAGGATGTGTTTGGAGTCTATCCCCTTCACCAGTTCACGCCTTGGCCCCGGAAGGAGAGGAGCAAAGGGCAGAAAATTTCCTGGGAAAGCTGGGCTGTGGGCTGCAGGAACCACAGCTGGAGGTGAGCCCGGGCGGAGAGCCTCAGGAGCTGCCCACAGGCAGGGAGCCACGCGGACCCACATGTTTCTGCCACCATGTGACGGTCCCAGGGTCCCTGGGCCACAGAAATCTCAGGCAGGGTGTGTGGTCCAGAAGTCAAAAAGCCAGCTCCCATCCTGGTCTGTCGCTGAGTTAGCTATGTTCATGCTTAAAATTAATGCAGCACTGTAGGAAAAACAGAGTACCTAAGAATCCAACGCCCCTAAAAATGGGCTAGTGTGGGAGCTGTAGCTCCAGGGTGACCAAGTCCCCTCCACAAAACGCCATCTGCACAGCCCGGGAACCCTGGACACCTTTCCTCTGGCCACCTGGGGCCTGCGCGCTTTCTCAGCCCTTCCACACGGGCACGGACTTAGAAATGGCACATTGCTGGGCACCTTTCCCGCTCAGGCTAGAAACCACGTAGGGCTTTCAGGACAAAGAGAGCTGACATATTTGGGTGCATTGGTATCGCTTTAGTTTGTACTTTCTGTCTCTTCACTTTCTGAATTGTTGCCCTCCCCCAGTCTTCTTGTGTAATGTTTGAAAGTATTCCTCCTCGCTCTCAAGATATTTGTTCTCTCTTGATTAGTTTAGTAATTATACATCCTCATTTCTATTCAGTTTCATCAGTTCTGAAAAAGTCTCAGTCATTAATTTTTGTTTTTTTCTCTTTATTTTTTAATTTTTATCAGTGTGTGTTTGCAGTACATAATGAGTACGTTCCTCACGGGGAGTTGATCTGTGCCCATGACCTGTCTTAATTCTTTTTACATCCCCTCCCTCTCCCTTCCCTTTTCTCTCCATCTCTCAGTCCCCTTTCCATTTGCAAAAGATCTATTTCTCTGTTTCCTATTATCTATCTTTTATTTTGCTCTTTGATGTATTTATACTTTGGGTGTCTCATATAAGAGAAACCACGTGATATTTAAGCTCATGTGTCTGATTTAGTTCCTTTAGCATTGTGGTCTCAAGGTGCATCCATTTTCCTGCAAAGGGTTCAAATCCATTTATTTTTTTTCCCACTTTCTGTATTATCTCCTTCAAAAATGCTGCTTTTCATCCACCTCTGAATGTCCTTGGAGCTTTGACCCAGACCTGCCCAATGCTAACCCTAATTGATGCCCCCACCAGCCGGCCGGCCTTGCTCTGTGTTCACAGTCTGCTTCCCCACCCTACAGGCAGGGTGCAGATGAGGTTAATCTTGTGGGATGCAGCAAAGTAAGATGCCGCCACTGTCACAAGCCACTCCCGAGCTCACTAGGCCGCCACTGTGGGGGACCTTCCCACCACGCCCCTGAGCCCTGGTGTCCACCGCTCCTGCCTAACTCTGCTCCTGTGTCCTGTCTGCGCACTGGACATGTTCAAACACCGTCAGATTCATCTCTGGCTCCTCCTTGATCAGCCTGGGACCAGTTTGCTGCCACCCTGAGAGTAAGTAAAGTTGGGGTGACACATGGGTTTCAGTGACAAACTTGGCCTCTGCCTTCCAGCAAGAAGCCCAGGCCCTCCTCAGGCAGGGAGTCACTCTCCCCAGGGAGTGCCTGCCCTGTTCCCAGCAGAGGGGTGGTCACCCCGTCTTCCTACCACCCACCCCCTGCCCAGGTGGAGAGAGACTGCGCCAGGCCCCACTCCTCCGTACAGTCCTGTGGTCTGTCTACACTGCCCGCCCACCCTGCGTGGACCTACAGGTCTTGGTGCCTCTGTGAGCTCATTCTCCAGGCTCCAGTGGGCTTTCCAATACTTACAGCTTTTCCTATAATTTATCTTTTTCTTTAGCAGTTCAGGGCTGTACTCATGAACTGCTAAATTGGTTCTAGCTCATTTTCTTCCAGAAGACTCCACAGAGTAGAAGCAGCATTCTCCATCTACCCCAAGATACCTCCCCACTTCTTCCTATTTTCACATGGGGGCATCTCTGCAATCTGGGTGCATCTTAGCAGTGTTTGGTAATCGGAACTGGCAACCACTTTTAAATTTAGAGGTACATGAAATAATGGTGCTTCTACAATTGGTGACATCTTAGATTTCACAAAACAGCAGCAACTTTGCCGAGGCGGAGGAGTGCCTGGGCCCAGGGCAGGTCCCGACCCCGCCTCTGTGTGCAGCATCCGGCCCTCCCAGGCACCTGTCACGTGAGGAGACTCCAGGGATATGAGTGTCTGGGAACCACGCCCACAGTGCCGCCGCTTCCCGGGGGCGAGAGCGCAGGAGTCAAAGGCTGCACACTCTTCATCACAGAAGGGAAGTTGCTGTCTAGACTATAATTACTATGCACTATAATTACTACGATTATTTAAAGGCGCTGAAACACCGGAGTTCTAGTACGGAGCAACAGGACTCACATATGCCAGAAGGCCTATTATCACACCGTCCGCAGCAAGCACCCAGTGCGCAGCATGGCGTCATTCCAGCCTTTGTGGGGCGCTGGTAAAAGAGTCTGCTCCTTTAGCAAGCTCCTTTGTAGCAAGCTCTCAGTTTACTTACTCTAAGGTCGATTAAAGTGTTGAGCTGTCTATCCCCAGCATGGACTGGGAAGTTGTCAGTATTCCACTATGTTGGTGCGACTGTCCACAGGTGTGCCACCCAATTTCGTTCTCTATGTTTCGTAATATATAATTCACACTTACATCTACGTTGGTCAAAGCACGATCTTTGGAAAACTCTTGTTTACCATTCTCATGCATTTCTCTATATTTTTATCCTTGTGCCAAATTTCCTAAGCAACGTCAAATGTTCGCATGTTTTAAGCTTTAGGTTATTGTACTTAGTGTATTTCTATGCCTTTTCTTCCCTGCACAGGATGTTTGTGAAATTAATGTCATTTGCTAGTGATGATATCTATCCATTCATTTTCATTGCTGTATAGTGTTCCAAATGTACTTTTCCCATTTTCCTGTTGATAGTGTGTCTCTTTTTTGTTACTGTGAACAGAGCTGCCTACTCCGAACATATCTGAGGTGCTTCCTTGCGTGTGTGGGCACAAATCTATCCTGTTAGAGAATGGGCTCATCCACTCTCCTTGATGTTGCCAACCACTGCCAACACTGTAGTGCACCAAACTGGCCCGCATAGGCAGTATGTGGCTCCTTCTCCTCCCAACACTTCCAGCACTTTATGGGGAAGTCTGTGCGTTTTTTCCAGCCTGGGGGTGGGAGTAGGCTGTTATACCCCGCTGGAGCACGTCCCACTGAGCCTCTTTCTCCTGCCTACCGACTTCCATTTTCCTCTTTCATTTTCCCTTTCTATTGACCTTAGGCGGAGAACAGCACATGTATTCTGGATACTAATCATTGCTTGGTTTTTATGGTGGTTTGTTCCTTTGCTTTTTAAATTTTAGCTTTTCGTAATGGGACTTTTTACTTTCATGCAGTGAGAAGTATAAATCTTCACCTTTGTGCTCTGCTTTTTATGTCTTATTTAATGAACGCCGTACAACGTAAATCAGACAACACCTGTGTCTTGCCCAACCTCCTCCGGTGGCTGCCTTCCTCCCAGAAACAAAGCCCACTTTCCCTCCTGGCCTGCCTCTGCAGCCCCAGACCCCTCGCACACGGGGCTCCTTCCCTTCTCGCGGCCTCTCAGCGCTGCCATAGTGGTCTCTGCCTGACCAGGCGTGAGGTGGGTCGGCTTACTTTGTCTCAGCTCAGTGTCTCCTCAGCAGGTTACTCATTCATTCATTCACTTATTTATTTTAGGTGATACTGGGGATTGAACCCAGGGCCCTCCCAGCGAGCTATACCTCCCCCACTCCACTTTTTTTCTCTTTGAGACAAGGTCTCACTAACCTGCTAAATTGCCCAGGTTGGGGTCCAAGTTGAAATCCTCCTGCCTCAGCCTCCCAGAGTGCTGGGATGACAGGCACGCATGTGCTGCATCACACCCCGCCTCACAGACTTGCTTCGACAAGAGCTCTTGTGAGGCAGAACAAGATCGTGGCTAAGAGTCCCTTAAGAGAGTCTCTCCACAGACACACCAGGCTGAGCGGCTTTTCGGTCACCTTCCCTCAAGCTAAGGAACCAGGCAAGAGACCCTAGTGCCTGCTTTTGTGTAAGAAAGCAGAGACCATACTGAAGGGGGTGGAAAGAAGGAGGCGCCCATTAACCAGCCAACTCCACATAGCCCGGCCTTCAGAGATGCGTCTGGCCGGGGAGGGAGAGAGGCTGCAGTCCAGGCTTCAGACTCAATGCCCTGAGCCGGGCACAGCCCCGCGACCCCACTGCCCAGGCCGCTAAGGGTAGCTTGAACCTCTAGAACTGCGCTGGGCCACCAGCCTTGGGGACGGAGTGGGGAGCATGCCACCAAGACCAGCACCAGGCCAGGCCTGCAGGGGCAACAGCTGGCCCCTGGCGCATCCCTCGGGGCCTAAGCAAGGGCCACAGCTCACAGACAGAGTCCTGGACTGGCCGGCATCATACAGACCTGCGGCAGGTGGGACATGTTTGTGTGTGCATCCTGTCAGCCTTGGCCTCCTCCTGAGACAGCACAGGCGCCTGCAGCTGTGGGCCTCCAGTGTGACCCAGCTGCACGGTCGAGGTTCTGCCTGCACCAACGCCACCCAGACCAGTGCAGAGAGTATGGTGCAAGACCCCATTCTCCAGGGGTGGGACAGAGTACTAAGCACAAATTTCATCCTGGAATTCGTGCTACGCCATTGAAACCGAACTCTGGGCAGATCCCGACAGGCCCCAGGCCTGCAGAGCATGGAGTCCGGGGAGGACACGGGGCCCCAGGCTACGTGCTCCCCTTCCAGCCGGGCTCACCTCTAGCTGGTCACAGAGCTCCTGGGCCACATGTCCCTCTCTGTGGTAGGCAGCCCACACAGGGGGATGTTGGTTCTTCCCAGTGTCCAGCCGGTCTTGTGCTCAGGGTGTGATGCAGCTTGGTGACATGGTGGCCACAGGTGGGACATGGGAACCTGAGGCTGGTCCATCCACAGAGACTGCCCAGAGCTGGGCAGAATCCTGACCACAGGTCATTTCCGGTCACTGCACCTCGGGGGAGGCTGGGGACAGACTACCCCTCCCAGGCTCGCCTCTGCTTCTTTTCCTTTACTTCCATGCCTGGCTTCATTTAATTTGTAGGGAATTATTTATTCACAGTGTTCCTATTGCTACTTGATAAAGAAATATTGCATCTTTTAAAATATGGCTGGAAACTCAGACAACAAAACAATAAAGCAAGTAGAAAAATAACAGAATTGCAATAGAAGTAATTAGACTTGAATTTGACATTGCTTTCTCTAGCTAATGCAATATATTAATGTAAAAAAGAGAGAAATGGTTTTTCATTTACCTTAATATTTACGATCACTCTGAAAAGTCACAGCTAGTAAAGCCCTGGTTGAATCCTGAGTACATGAATCTTTTTACTTCGACTGCATTATGCTCACCCATTTCAGCCCCAGAAAAAATGTGTTTGAAAAAACAATAAAGTCTTAGAAGCACCATTCTTCTTCATTTTAAAAGTACATAATTTCCAAAAAAAAGCATATAATTTCAAATAATGAGAACAGTATCTGCTATTGTTTCAAAACATTCTCTTATTTCTGTATCACCAAAGAGTATCCTTTTGGGGATTAAAATTCAGAAATTACTGCCACAGACTGGAGCAACTTGTCACACCGCTGCCCTTTAAACATATTTCGTTCTTGAGAAAGACACCATGGAGTCTGGTTTTTATGTCTTTTCCTCAACTGGACCTGTACTGCGAAATGAGATTTGCTACTTATTACCCCTATTGCACTATTCTTTTAAAACTGTCTTGTTTTCTAATCGTAAAGTCACAAATTGCATTAGAAGTGACAGAATTAAAGCGAGTTCATAACATTATCTCATGTGGGCGCTTTGGTGCACCATCAGGGACCCTCCAGCCCGCAGCCCGGGATGGGCGAGGGACACAGGTGCACGCCGAGTACCATCAAGGCTGCGCTCCACACCACGGCCCCCGGCGAGCCCAGCCGGGCGCGGCCATCGAGATGGGTACAGACCCCCGACTGCTGCAGGCTGCGTCCCCCCACCTGCCCTTGCCCCGGCGGGCCAGGACCGGCCCATCCCGAGGACAACCGGTCGGGTCCTCCGGCCTCTGCTCCGCCTGGGCCTGGAAACCCTGCAGCCACAGCGGCCCTCCGGGCAGGGCAGGGTGTGCCGAGCTCGGTGTGGCCCGGTGGTGCTCGGGAGCTCTGCCGCCCCACAGAGCTGCCACGAGGCACAGCGCACACGGCGTTCCAATGTAAACGCATTAAACGTCGATACAGTTCCAAGCCGGCCACACGCGCCGGGTGCAGCGCACAGCGCACAGCGCACGGAAGGTCCTTGCCGCTCAGCCCCTCCCCGCGGACAGCAGCCCGGGAGGAGCCAGGTGGCGGCTGACGACAGCTGGGCCGGCCTGCCCGGTCCAGGGGAGGGAAGCCGGACACAGGGCGCGGCCAGGCGCGGCTCCTCCCCTGCGGGTGCGTCCCGAAGCAGATCGGGCCGGGGTGGAGGGCCGCATCGCTCCTCTCTGCCTTGACCTTTCGGAGAGCTGCTGTTACTGAATTGCATCATTTCTTCTCCCCACATAAGAACAATCGTGTACAATCCAATATTGCATTCATGGTAGGGATCTCTCGAAAACTTATTTTTTATTATATCACATAGCTTTCTCCTCCAGACCCGCTGAGAAAAATGTCTCTCAGGCCTCAGGGCCAGGACAAAATGTGCTTCCCCTGAGCAACCAGCAGGCATTCAGGTTTTAAAACAATGTGATGTTATAACTAATTTCATTTTCCTCTCTTTTGGTGGTTGTGAGGAATCTCAGAAAAATAACATGAGAAATAATTAGACTGAACTCTATGATATTCGTTCCTTTTTTAAAATTGTATCTCTAATAAAAGCTTTTTGGAAGCCACCAAAATATTTTCGGGTATGAATTATGATTTGAATAAATTATTTTTATGATCTGAAGGAAATATATTTGCAGAACTCCTGAACCTTCAAATATATCATGAAAATACATAATCTAAAACCCACACTTTAAAAAAAAAATCCATCCGTCAGAAAGCTATCATTACATACTATGTTCCCAACAAATTTGGCCCTAAATTTGGAACTTTGGCATTCATATATTTTTGAAGTATCATAAAAGACTACGAGACATAAATATGCCTGAAGGTCTAAAGTCAGATGTTCAAAGGAATGGAAAACGAATACCTATCACTTTGTTTTTAAGCACTGGGTTTTAGTTGTTTTTGCTGTTTTCATTGTTTAAAAAAATAGGAAGTTTCAAAACTGTCACATTAACAGAGTTCTGGTACTAAGGAATAAATCAGTAAAAGTCAAATCACTCCTCAAAGTGCTTTCATCCTTTCTAAAAAGAAAAAAAAATTTAGCATTGCTGTCGAAATGTAATTTGTTAAAGAGTATTTTCAAATTTAAAATTTTCCTAGAAAGCAATAAATAAGGCAACTATCTTAGTTACTTCCCTCATTGCTGGATTAAAATACCAACATATCCCACACCCAAAATTTAAAAGGAGGAGAGATTTATTCTGGCTCACGTTTCAGTTCATAGTCAGCTGGCTCCAAGGCGGGTCAGCAAGGCGGAGCGGGCAGGAAGCAGAGAGAGTGAAGGGAGAGCTGGGAGAGGAGATAAACCCTTCCAGGTCATGCCCTGCAGAGACCCGCCTCCTCCAACCAGACCACACTTCCTAACAGGAAGCCCACGGTAAGCGCCCAAATCCAGTCACTGTTCAAAAGCTCCACCTGCGAAGTGCATAAGGCTCTTGGGGGACATCTGGATATAAACCATACATAGCAGCTTTGCACTCAGAACTACACAGTCATGGTGTCAGACTTCTTAAAGGGAGAGAAAGAAGCACTTTGGGTTTAAAATTTAGAAGCTGCAGACTCGAGCGGACCAGGTTCATAACAGCTAATTAAAGAGGACTGAATCTGTGCTTAAGTGAGGTAACAAGCTAACCCGTGTCTCCGTGCAGCAGCAGCAGCTACAGACTCCATCACAAACGTGCTCTGGTGGGGATCAGCTGGCGTGTGCTGGCCACGTGGCACTGGGGTATATTACACCTGCCCCAAGACCCACCTGCCCAACCTCAAACATCTGAGGGTCTCTTCCTTCTGTATTTGCAATGCAAAGGCATGACCATTCATAGATCTGAATCATTTTCGAAGCAATGGGTACAAGAGAGAAGATACTTTTTTATCAGTAGTGGGGATTGAGCCCAGGGGCTTTGCACTGACCTACATCTCCGAAGCATCTTTTTTTTTTCTTTTGGTGTGAGTTTTGCTAAGTCACTAAGTTGTCCAGGCTGGGCTTGAAATTGAAATCCTCCTACTTCAGCATCCCAGAGTGCTGAGATCACAGGTGTGTAGGGAGGATTTTAAAAATAATAATAAATGACCTTGGTTGTGAATTTAACGTGTGCCATGACTTCTAACCCGTGTTCTAGATGGATTCTCGAAATGATTTTATAAACCGTAGAACAGGTACTGTTTCTGTTTTCATTATAAAAATGAGGCAGCCTGGGGGCTAACTGCTCCAAGGTTGCTGTGGCTTTGATGTTGTTTGTCCTCCGAGGAGCTGGTGTGCTTCGCCTCGGACCCCAGGGTGGAATTATTGGAAGGAGGTGGAGACTTTACGAGGTAGGGCCTACCAGAAGCTCCTCAAAACATTGTGGGGTGTCCTCCAAAAGGAAGTGAGGTATTTCTTGTGGGAATCAGGTTCGTTCTTACGAGAGGATTGTCATAAAAGCCCAAGCCTGGCCCACCCAGGCTCCGCAGTTTCCTGTTTAAGATGCACCTTTCCTGGTGCACCGATTCCCGGGATCACCATGGCCATGGTGGGACACAAACAAAGAGCCTTTACCAGAGCTGAGCTGGTGCCAGGCTCTTGAATCGCCACAACCATGAGCCAGATATACCTTTTTTCTTTATAAAATCAGCCTGCCGAGGTGTTTTGTTACAGAAGAAAAGAATAGACTAACACGAGGGTCCACAACCCCTCAGAGACGGTTGGGGCGCTGACCCAAGACTGAGTGCTCAGCAATTCTCCGTCCCTCCTCCTGAGAGTGGACTGGAGGGAAGGCCCGATCTCCTCAGCCCTGCACTGCTAGAGGCTCCCCGCCTTCTCCTCCACTGCCAGAATGAATGAGGATAAACCCCGTCTTGCAACAAGTGGACTAACGCCCACAGACCCAGGCAGAAGGCTGCCTGCACGAGTGGGACAGAATAATGCCGGTGCAGCTTCTCAGAATTTAATGTCAAACGTTCTTATCGGGCTTCCCTGAAGAGAAAACAAACGTGTTTTCACTTACACATGATTAGTTTGCCTACAGTGTATTTAACAGCAATCACTCTAATTATCCCCACATCCTGACACCAGATAGGTGACCATGTGTAGGCTCAGCTCTCCTATCTCTCTGCTACAAATTCTATTAAGAAAGGCTGGATAAAAGGCTTTCTTATCAAAGCACCTTAGTATTTGATGAAAGTGCAACAAATAAACACTGAGGTGCTTCTGTGTCTTCCTTAAAACATCAGGCATTTTCCAGGGAAGCCTCATTCCAGTTTCCAAGGCTTAATCCAAAAAGAATTTCTATATAAAATAATTAAGAAACCATACCGGGGGCAACAATTTAACATTCAACAGTAATTAAATACTAACACCTGGCTGAGCACCTGCTGTGGTTTAGATAAGTGGTCCCCCAAAGCCCATATTTTACAGGCTTGGTCCCCAGACCATGATGCTGTTGGGGCCTAGTGAGGTTCTCTGGCCATTGAGGGTGTGGCCTTGAAGGAGATGTCACGACCCCATCCCTCCTCTCTCTTCTGCCTCTGCCCACAGGCGAATGGAGCTCTTGCCCCACACACTCCTGCCAGGATGGGCCACCACAGACTCACGGAAAAATGCCAATTTGGCTAAATAAGCATTTCCTCTTTCTAAGCCAGGTAATTTGTCACAGTCATGGAAAGCTGACCAACCCAGCACCTCTCCATAGACTGTGGTCCTCTTCATTTTAGAAGATGCCTTTGTTATCTGTAGCATGTCTGCATGCTGACTCCACATTGCTTTTCAGGGTGTGAAGCAGTTTGGTTGGAGAGAGAACGAGTCGAGTCCCTTCTGAGAGGATGGGCCTGCCTTCTGGGGAAACCTCCAGGGCCAGCCCAATGCCCAGATGCTACTAGAAAGGCTCCTAAAGTGTAGAGCCTTTCGCCAGCCTTGCAGACCTCCTGGGTAAACAGGCCACAGAGCTATCACTCAAGCATTTCCACAGTGATTTTTTGGGGTCTCTCGGGATCCTTCCCCAGTGTATTGAGACTGGCATGCCTAGCTCATTCCACATGCAAGTGAAGGGCTGCCCGGTGTGGGTCTAGGATTGCAGTTGCTGCTTGTAAATCTCATTGGCTCAGCATTGTTTGTTTTAAACATTCCTTATTTAGGTACGTTTACTCGATTCACATTTGCAGGGTTCCCTTGACATCCGCCAGTTGGGCATTGCCTCCTGAAGCTGAGAGCAGCATTCCTTCATTCCTTCCGCCTGCTCTTTTTCTCTTGTTCTGGTCCAAAAGAGAAAACAAGTGGGCTCGAGCTGACTAGAGTCTGGCCGCTGGGATAGCTGACGCGATTTCCCCTCCTTCATCCTCAGCCACGTCCAGAGGCCAGGAGCTGGGCCAGGAGATGTAAGTCCTGGGCCAACCAGGAGCTCCAGCGCATGTCCACAGGCAGGAGGAGATGAACGTGCCAGTCGCACAGAGCACACATTCATCCTTCCTCTGCACTCCTGTTCTATTCGGGCCCTCGGCGGATTGGCTGATGCCCTCCCACATTGGCGAGGACAAATTTCTTTACTCGGCTTGTGATATAAGCACAAAGCTTTTCTCGAATCAGCCCCAGAGACATACCTGGAAATAATGTCTAACCAGACACCGGGGCATCCCTTAGCCCGGTCGGGTTGACACATGAAATTAGCATCATACCCTGCTTGGTCCTGAGAGGGCTCCGCCAGGGTTGGCGGTAGAACCGCCCTCCGCTGACTGGGATGGTGCTTTCCAACCAAACAGGCAGATCAGACGAGAAATGATCAAACAGAGCCCCAAGGAGACTGCGGCTGAGTGTGGAGAGGTGCGAATGGTGGGGCTCTGTTTATGCTCCGACTCCTTGGGGAATCAGGTACAAAGGCAAATTTATTGCAGCAGTGAAAACACCCATTCATTTACATGATCCTGGAAATGCATCAAGCCAGATGAAAGAACACAAAGGAAACAAGAATTAGCATGATTCTCTTCCTCCCTCCTCTCATCCTCCCTTTCGAGTGCAGGCCTGGGGAGGGAGCAGATCTGGGGGGAGGCAGGGACACATGTTGGAATTTGTCCTGCCGGGCATCCATACGGACCGCGGAGTAGGAGGAAGGGTTCCGCCAGTTCTAGTTGTCCTTGTCCTGGTCCTATTCTACATTTTCAGCAATTAGTTGGATATGGACCTAAAAGGAGGGAGAGAATAAGTTCCTCCTCTTCCCTCAGTCTCCCTGGCATCTGAACTTCATTCTTGTGTTTGGAGAATTGCTTACATAATAAGCCCTGATGGGAAGCAGAGCTGACCTCAAAAACATAGATTTAGGAGTAGCAGAAGCTTGCATCCCAGCCTTCCCTGGGGCTGTGGTGTGGGTAAGGGCCTGGGGAGCGGCCAGGCTCGCCTGCCTCACTTTAAATCCCAGGATAGTCACTTGGGGAGGGGACCAGGGCGGGTGCCTTCCAGTGGAGAGCTGCGCCAAGGCAGCGGCCTGGGATCTGGGGCGGCACTGGCACCACTGGAGCATCTGAGCTCACAGCTGGGGCAGACACTGGGCAGAGACCATGGTCGACACCAGCTCGCCATGGCGATAGGCATCTCTCCCGTTGCCCAGCCACCTTTTCCCTGCTCCAGGCATGGTTCTGTGGCCTGTCCAGTGAACCCAGAGGTCACCCAAAACCTTGGCATCGGGTGCTCCTTTACTTAGGACAACCGGACTGACTCTGGTTGTGTGCAACTGAGAATATTGACCACAGTTTGCTTTGCCAACCTGCCAAAGGCAGGAGACTGGAAGGCAGCAGTCTGTTAGATGGCAGGATCAGAACTGAGAAGATTTTTGAGAGCTGCAATGAAGAGATACCAAAGAGGAATAAATGTGCGTGCCCAACGTGGGGCCCAAAAGCCAATACCATGAGATCAGATGTGGTTCCACTTTTCCAACCTGACCTGGAAAATACAGACATGTGGAAGAAACAAAGGGACCACCCCAGACTGATTTTAAATATTTTTATTACATTGCCACTCAAATATAAAGAAACATAAAATTAGGTATAAACTCCTTACGAGCATGGCTCATTTACAGTTATAAAACCAAAACAAATTTACGAATTAATTACAAGCAGAACTACAAAAGCAATAACATTCAAATTAACATCATTAATTTAATGCGAGAGATGATGATGTTTTGCTGAAACTAGATCATTGCTCACCGCATGGCTCTGGAGTCAACTGCTATGTCACAGGGGGCTTCCTAGAGGGGGGTGCCTGTGTGTGCCCCCGAAGCTAGGAACCCACTGAGTCCTGGGCTCCCTCCCATCCATCACATGTCGACTCCCCTTTTCCATGAGAGGCTTCTGTCTAGGTAGCTGGTCTTGTGTCTTATCACGTTCTTCCCCTGAATTAGCCCCTCTTTCACTGTACCCCAAGCCCCTGGGCTGAACTCCATGGTCCCGCTTGAAGCCCATGTTGATCCCTGATCAAACCAACTGAAGCCAGGCAGGAAGACCAAATCCTGCTCATAGCTGGCTCCCACAGCATTCACAGGGTTGGGAGGGACAGTGCATGGTACCTGATGCTGGACAGGCGTTTCAGAGAGTAATAGGACATGGCTAAGTCCTACACGACTGATTTCTTCCAGTCCAGTACAAACACCGTGCAAGTCTCAGGCATGCCTGGATGAGTACATGCACCGAAACATTGCTGTGGTGGCAGGGGGA
Source organism: Hystrix cristata (assembly GCA_004026905.1). NCBI lineage: Eukaryota > Metazoa > Chordata > Mammalia > Rodentia > Hystricidae > Hystrix > Hystrix cristata. The sequence goes on along the minus strand of PVJO010014612.1, from coordinate 15,689 downwards.
CCCTGGATTCCATTACTGGGCAAGGATGCCATATGATGATCAGACCTATGAAAGTTCATATTCCAAGATACTGCAGACCTAAGACACAAAGTAGGACTTAGAAAGAGAGTTAAAATGCTGTTGACAAAAATTTTAAAAATCTACATTTAAGAAGCATGTATTTTGCAAGAAAATGTGCAAATACAGAGAGGCTTAACAAATTGAAATATTTACCTTTAACAGTGATTCAGGAAAGGCAGTGGGCTGTTCTGATAAAAGTAACCAGTATAAAAACAAACTACCAGGGGTTGGGGATTTAGCTCAAGTGGTAGAGTGCTTGCCTAGCAAGCACAAGGCCCTGAGTCCGATCCCCAGCACCCAAAAAACAAAAATATCAATCAGGAGGAAAGCATCAATCAACAAACAGGAGGGCAGCATCTTATGACCCATGGCAATGATGTCCACAACAGTTTGTGCTCAGTGAATGCTCAGGCTCAGCCTCTGTACTCAAACTAAAGAAGGAAAACACAAAGAAGACGGCAGAGGCGCAAGGGAGAGAGGATGAAAGGAAGTGCTTTACCTACAGGTATCTACGAGACACGCAAATTACAAAGGTTCTTTTCTGAACTTTACTTCACAGAATGGGGAAAAGTATTCTGAAAGTTGCAATTAGAAAATCCCAGCTTTAAAAGGCAAGAGGAATGTTGTTTGACACGTAGTGAAGAATAGCGAAGGAACTTTAGCGCTGCCTGCTAAAAGCCTGACGTATGGCCTGAAAATCTACATCCCAAAAAGTAACTCAGCTGTCACTCTAATCTGACTTCTCCAAAAGCAAGCCCACCAAGCGTGGTTGGAATGTAATGAACACAAAACTGCTCTTTATTGCGTAATAGCCTTGCACACTGCTTTATCTTTTCATGCCAGAACAGGCTGCGTTATTTCAGTTAGGTCTGTGTGAAATACCCTAGTCATGATTCATGAAAACATTTCATTAACTGATTGTAGATCTTGTCACTTCAGCAGCGGTACTGAGACGTTCACTCCTGACCTGAAAATCCTCCAGCAGAGATTGAATGACACCCCTAGTGTCACAATTCCCCATTCAGTCACCAACAAGAGACGCTAAGAAAGTGACATTTCTTTCTGACCACGCATCAGCCATATATTAGAAGGGCTAAGGAGATGATTTCCATAGTCATCTTGGGATTCATGAAAATCTTTGAAGACTTTGCAAATAAGTTTTTGAAAGAATGGCTTTGTGTACAGAAGAATCGACCCCAGTTGATTCTTAACTCAGAGACATAAAAATGAGCTTGTTGTGGTTGGCACTGAATTGAGTTTTTGCCTTAAATTAAATCACAGTTAGAAGATACTCCCGACACTCAAATACTTTATTACAGCATCTCTCACTTGCATCACATGGGCAGCTGCTAATTTAAAATTTTTCTCCTTTTCAGTCCACCCTAGGGAGCGAAGACCAATTTGTGTAAGTATCTGTTGTGTTATTCTGATGTGAATATTTTGCTGACTGCGTGAGCTAAGCTGTTTCATAGCCCCATTACATGTAGGTGGAGGCACGTGAGTTTCTCGGGTCAAAAGGCCGTAGGTGGGCGTGATGAGCGCCACAGCTGATCTAAAGTATTAACGACCTGGAATGAGCTCTCCCCACTCTTACCGCGCCCACCACAGTGACCACGTGAGACGCGCAGCACCTGTTGGCCAGGGTCTCGACAAACTATGAAGGAGCAAGCTCTCCCTTTCTGCACGGATTAGGAGGCACAAATGAGAAAGAAACTTTTGCTCGATGTGGCCGCCGAGAGCTGAGGCTTCTCGGTTCCTGCAGCGCACCTCCTCTATCCTAATACTCGTATTGAATGACCTCATTACCAATTACTCCATTTATGCATGTGGTGGGAACAAAGCAAAAGCAGACCAAAAGGTAACTGGCGTTGGAAAAGCTGAGCAATCATTTTTTTTGAGTACAGAAGAAATATGTCTTGAGGCTGTATCACATGATTAGGTGAAAAGTGAACCATACAGAAAAGCGGGGGTCCCATTCTGAGGGGGTTTTGCTGAGCTGGGCTTAGCCTTATCATTGAAGCCAAATTTGGAGGGCCTGGAGCAAGAATGTGAAGGTGACTAATTGAGAGAGTCTCCAAGGCCCAGAGAGAGTGGAAGGAGAGGTTCATTTAGGAAAATAATTGACCATAAAGGGTGAACATATTTTAACACCATCATGTGAAGTCCACTGAATAGCAAGCGAAAGAGTTTGTACTTATATTGCAGGCAACAGAGAGTGAGTTGATGTTTCAAAAACTAGATTACATCCTAGAGGGGAGCAGGTCCAAATAGGTTTCTTTGTCAGTGGTGGCTGAAAGCAATTTTCGGAATATTAACTGGCTCAGGGTTCAGGGCAGATACGAGAAGCAGTCTGGAGACTGAAAATCTCTGCACAGGAGGAAGGTGGCTGGGATCATGGTAACAAAATAACAGAAGGGAGAAGCACAAAAGGTGTTGGGAGGGCTCCACAGATGCTACAAGTTGACCATCCCTAATTCCCAAATCCAAAATCCTACACGCTCCCAAACCTGAAACTTTTTGGATACCAAAGATTCGCCACAAGTAGAAATGCCACCTCTGACTTCACATGGTGGGTCATGGCCAAAATGCAGGAGCATTAAATACTGATTGTATCAAAAGACTTTGCTATGCTGCATGGGAAGCATCCATGAATTTCAGGTTCAGACTTAGACCCCATCCACAATGCATCTCGTGATGCGTACGCAAATATTCCAAATCTGAATAAAATCTGAAATCCAGAACAGCTCTCGTCCCAAGCATCTCAGATAAAGAGTACTCAACTTGTGGGAACTGAGAAGGTGCAGAGAGAAGGCCCGTTCATTCATTCATTCATTCATTCATCGCTGAGGGCGGACCCCTTCAGAACCAGCCCACAGCAGAATGGGTCTTGGCTCCGGTGATGCAGCAGACCCTCCTCCCACGGCCTTGACCACCACTGAGACAAGCAGCAAGTTCACTGCCGAAGACCGACAGGTGAAGAACAGAGAACAGGTTTCTGTGAAGCCCATTCTGTGGTTTGCTGATGTTCTGTGAAAAGCTTTTTCATTTTCTCTTGTACTCATTCTTTAAGGAAATTATTTTTAAAATCAGTACTGAGTGTTTATGTTAGAACAAAAGGTAGAAAAGAGTAGGTGATGGAAAGTAGCCCTCCCTTCTTCCCCAAACCACACAAGTCTCCCGCCCTGGATGTAGTCAATATGGATAGATGATGGACGGAGGGATGGATGGATGGATGGACGATGGGTGGATGAAGGATACATGGGTGGATGGATGAATGGACACAAATTTTTTGCTTATGATTTTTCCCAATGGAATAGTTAAAAAGTATATTATTTCCTTATGAAGAAGAACAAGAATAGGAAGAGGTAGAGGAGCGGGAAGGAGGAGGCAGGAGAAAGACAGAAGGGAAGGAAGAGGAGGCCTCTACAGGAACGGCCCTTCCCTTGTTCTGGGTCGAGTAGTCTCTGAGAAGTGGTGAGGCACACCCTACACACAGGAGGGCCTCACTCTGCCGGGAGCCTTCCCCGCCTGACTCTGGGGCGTGACCCACAGAATCCTCCTCCACAAGTTTCCCAAGACAGAGTTTCCGGTGAAGAACAAGTGTGTTCTCTGTCCCGCAAAGATGCATTTCCGAAGCAATACTTCTTCTAGCCACAACATGGAGTTTCTTTCTTATTATAAAGGTAACATTCATTACTTTAAAACCAAAAGCGTATAAAAGTGTAAAAGATTAAAAAGAACTTTTAAATATTTGTAATCCTACCATTTATAGAATTAGTTAATCCTTAAACATTAACATAGCCACCTAACTAATAGTTTAAAATAAACTACAGCAAATTAAGCAGGGTAGTTAACACCACCTCAAAAAAGGAATAGAAAAAAATATCTCAAATGACTATAATAGGCATTATTTTAAATGGTTTCTAATATTGCTTATTATAAAGCAGGATTTCAATGGATTAAGTCAAATTTTATTTACCCTGTTTGTTTTTTTTCTTCTTGACCGGTACATAAGCATTCAAGAGTGATAAACAGAACTCCTTCAGGGATGAATTTTAAAGCAAATCACCTATGCCAGATTACTCATCTCGTGTGAAAATTAGTCTCAATACTTAATTGCTGGCATTGGGGCCGCTGCTCTCAACACATACGCAAGGGTGGTGACACCCTCCTTTCTTGTGCTGACCTCTTTTAATGCAGCAATCAGAAACAAGGACTGTCACCTCACAGGCCAGAGGAACAGGCTCGCGGAACCACAGCAGCCCACACTCCGCTCCTGGAGAAGTACGATTAAGTGTCTGTAGGGGCTCCTTACACAAGCCAGTCTGCTTTTCCTACTACTTAATATAGCTTAATCAAGATAAAGGGCTTCAAATATTTATAATAACAAGCTTGCCTGGCATAGTTCTGGAATCAGCTCTTATTCATTCACTAAGAGCAGCCATTGTTTATTCTAGTCTATGTTATGCATAATGCTTACCTTAAGGTTTTAAAATTATTTAGAATAAAGCATCTGGCTTTCTTCTCTAACCTAGTCTAAAGTAGTGAGATCTTACTGTATTAAGTTTTCTAGGATATTTGCCCCCCACCTCTTTTGGGTATGTTTTACATCTTTATTTTTAACCATACAAAAATATGTGTCCATTATAGAAAATAGAGGTACGTTTTAAAACACACAAAAATATGGAGATCTAAACCATAGGTGAGGCATAAAATGGAAACATTTATAAGAGACATTTCAATTAAATTTGGGTTTATTTTCAGGGCGTAGGTGGCTGGGACACACAGATTTATTGCATCAAGTGTATTTTTTAAATAATTGGCTACAAGTACTGAAGTTGTTATCCATTTTATTCCCTATAACCAAATAGAGAAGTTGTTGACTAATTCAACCCCCAAGGTGAACTATATCTAATTAGTCAGAAACGAGTGCTTTTTAATTCCATTTATAAAATATCCAAGGGAGAAGAGTCCCAGTTTGCCTGAATAATCTGCATTAAATTTCCTTCCTGTTCTTAATAGCTCTACTACAAAAAAAACTTTTCGTTAAACAATTCAAATCACTTAAGCCATAACTTAACCCTGTTTCTCCTCACAGGATCACTTGTGAGTGAATCGCTGGCCTTTGACCTTCACTCCTAGAATCCTCGAGGCCCTGGTCGCAGCCCCGGCACTGCACAGAAATAATAACAATAGTAAAGGTAAAACTTACACAGTACGAGAAATGCTCAAACACATTCTAATGATGAAAGATTCAAAAATACACAAATACATGGACTAAAACCTGTACCCTCTCCCCTACACCGATTTCATATATCACCATCGACACTTTTGATTGTACCTGCTCATTCAGCCAGCCCGTTCTGAACTTTCTTCCCCAAGACTTGATCAGACCTTCTTTCTCATGTTTGTGTAGCACTGGTCGAAATGGAAACCCACAGAATCCAACATACAGTCAGTTTTCAATAGAGAAAGATCCTTGTGTCTCCCGGTGGTAGCTGCTACTTGCTCAGGTTTTGAGTCTTCCCTGAAAGCCCGACTCAGCCTCAGTGACCCTCTTCACCCTTGTTCTACTGACATGGTCTCTCATGGCGTTAAGGGGCCCAGCGACTGGCTGAGTGACCTCAGGAGCATCAGGTAACCTCTGGGGTCTCATCCTCATTATGTGGGAATTGGGCACTCCAGTTGTGCCATTTCTAAATTTTCTCCTTGCTTCTAAATCCTTTTCTATTCTTTACTATCCTCCACTGAGAAAATAAAAATAAGACAAGGACATATTATTAGCAAGAATATTCAGAGGCCATAGCAAGTATTTTTCCCCCGGGGAATTTTGTGCATTGTTTTCCTCTTTAAATATGAATTGAGAGACCTTAACACGAGTGGTGATTTGACAGTTGAAATCACCAAGGGAAAAATGATTCCTCCTCTGGGGCGGAGAGAACCAAGGTGTCTGCCCCAAGCCCTGAAGCGCCAACCTCAGAAGGCAAAGCCACGGAGAGAAGCTCAACTGCGAAGTTGAGAAAAAATGTCCAACTCTCAAGTCCCCCAGAGGAGGCAAAGCCTTAATGGAGCAAGAAAAACCACACCTAAGACCAGGAAGGCACCTGGTATCACAGAGGAGAAGACAGTGCCACAGCCCCATTTCATCCACAGTTTTGCCTTCCGTGCTTTCAATTATTCATGGTCAACTTCTGTCCTAAAACTTTGGACAGAAAATTCCAGAAGCAAACAATTCACAAGTTTGAAATCACTTATTGCCAGGCATGACGGTGCACGTCTTTAATCCCAGATCTTTGGGAGACTGAAGCAGGAGGATCTCAAGTTTGAGCTCATCCTGGGCAATGTAGTAACTGAGCAAGACTCGGTCTCAAAATTTTTTTAAAAATGCAAAAATTCAAAAAGGGCTGAGAAGGCAGCTCAGTTCAATCCCTAGTACTGAAAAAAATAAACTTTTATCATGATATATTATTCACTGTTGATCTCTTATTTTGCCTAATACAGATTTAAATTCATCGTAGGTTTGTATATGTAGGAACCAACAGAGCACATATAGGATTTGATATTATCTGTGGCTTCAGGTGTCCACTGGAAGTGTCTCTACAGATGAGGAGCAAGCACTGCACCATGGTGGATGATGCATGACTTGCTGAGCTCTGTCAGTCCCTAGTGCTGCATAACAAACGATCTGGGCCTGGGTTTCCCCTGAGGTCACATGGTCGAGCTGTTGGCAAGGGGCCTGGTCTCTGGATTCTGAGCCAAGCTGGCGGACCTGCTGCTGGGCATGGACACAGCTTCCCCTGCACACAGCTACTGCCTGTGGTTGCCCCACATCAGGGAATCTAAGCACAATGTTGCAAGGAAGAGCCCCAAACAAAGGCAACGGGGTCTTCTAGGACACAATCTCAGAAGTGGCACGTGGTCCCCTCACTGAATTCTGGCTACAGACACCGTGGCTGGTCCTGTGAGCTGAGGGGAAGTGCAGGTTGTGAATACCAGGATCCCCAGGACCAGCTAATGGGGCTGCTACCGCAAGTCCCAAGTTGCGTGCCATCTGTTTGGGTGGCTTTATTGGCATTAAGAAAAGGAAAATCACTGAGGATTCACAACATAAACACGAGCTTCTGCGGGTGTGAGGGGCTGAGCTCAGGCTTAGCGGTTAGCAGACGTGAGGGCTGGCAAGCACCAGCAGGTGGACAGGATTATCTGCATGGAAAAAGTTAGCAGAACAGAGCAGCGTTTTCAAACCTCTTCAGTCAAGGGCCAGACAGTAAATATTTCGGGCTTTTCGGGCCACATGGTCTTTGTCACAGTTATTCAACTCGGCCATGATTGTGCGAAAACAGCCACAGAGGATGTATAAACAGATGAATGTGGCTGTATACATTAAAACTCTATTTATGGACTTGGAAATTTGAATTTTAAATAATTTTTATGTATCACCAAACAGTATTTGTTAGATTTTTAAAAAAAATAGCAGGGCGTGGTGCTGCACCACATGCCTGTGACCCCAGCAGTTGGGAGGCTGAGGCAGGAGACTGGCCACAAGTTGGAGGCCAGCCTGGGCTACATAGTGAGACCCTGTCTCAAAAAAAACCAAACAAAAACAAAACAAAAAATACTATTTAAAAATACCACAAAAGATAATGTCCACATTTCGTGGGTAGGTCGGCCTGCGAATTCCTGAGCCAGCATGTATGTTCATGGCCGACACTACAGAAGAACTGATTAAAATAAGAGTAATACATCAAAGGGCCGCTTCTATCAGTTTAATCATAATCATACGATCAGTATGTCATGTTCCTCAGCAACTACACAAACCTCAAAATATGTTAAGATCTCCTTTAAAACCAGACACAGTGGGGCCCAAGATTGAATCAAAACTGTGTCATCTTTTTAAAACAAATACCTGGAGGAGTCTTTAAACAAATGCTGTGTAAATATTTCATTTGGTCATGGTGTTGAAAACCTCCTTCCCATCTTTTAAAAAAATGATTCCATAAAACTCTGACATATAATTAGATGGATGTGCGTGATTTGAGCCACAGGAATTTGAAATGAAGAATTAACCTTGAAAAGACTTAAGGATGAGACCATGCGTGAGTTCTGCATCAGCCTGAGGAAGGTCTGAGTAGCAAAACGATGCTCAGATAACGCTTTGAGCATCCTCGCGGCATTTATAGTGGCCTGGGGAGAAAGTCGGTGACATGTCTCCACTTCTGATCTTTTCAATTTTATTGCACCCCTCAAAAGAATGAGAAATAAATGAAAAGCTGGGAAACATAGAAGCAAAATTATTATGCATGTCATTTGCATTTTCCAAACTGGAGGGGAAAAAAGAATCAGTCTGCTTCCTCTAAGGATTACTTAGATTTCATTTCAAGAGGACGTCTAGGACAGGCCCCTTCGGCCCTCCCAGGGACCAAGTCGCCCGTGGGGCAGGGCCTTCCCGAATGCCGGTGCTCTCAAGGCACAATCCTGAGCCCCTGCCAGGGTGAAGCAGCGAGAAGAAAGGCCCCAAGCAGGCGGATGGCCCCGCCACTCTCCCGCCCACTCCCTGGCTCATGTGTTCCTGGCAGTCACTCCCGCCTTACTCTTTGCTCCACTCACGCATCTGCTCTTGGGTTCCTGTTATTTCTCCAGCCCTGGGCTTGGGAGATCAGATGCGGTTTTTCAGGAGCTCGCAGGTAAGAACTAGGAAATGCAGGAGTGTTTAATAACAAGGCCGAGGAGCCGGTGACTCCACGCTGGAGGGGACGCAGGGACAGCGATCCAGCACCCTACCCTTGAGGCTCAGCGAGCCGTTCAGGGAGGGCCTTGCAGAGGGACAGGCCGGCTGCTCCTTTCTCGTCACTTTCTAGGTCTGCTCAGTGTCCCCAGTTGCGCCGCCAGCCGCCAGGAAGCTGTCTGATGTGGGGACTGATAATGCAGGCGGCCTTGTTCGCTGCCTCGACCATCACTGTGTTCCATGTACACAGAGCCCATTATTAATTCATACATGAAGCCAGGATTTGTTACTTGGACACCTATGTAGATATGCACAGTTGGAAAGTAAAAATCTGTCATTAAAGTAAGAGGAAAACAGCAGAATTTGAACCGGGACTTTTAGAGTTGTCTTTTAATTATGCGAGCTCATCCCACATTCGAGACTCTGGACATAAAGTTACAGGTTCGCTGTCTGTTAGCAGAAGGGGAAGTCTGGGAACAATCCTCCCAGTCTTTGTTAGTTTCATTGCAATCAGGAGACTCTCTGTCCTGTAGGCTCAGTTTCATTTTTACCAGGGAGCACAATTTGTTAGGAAGAAAAGGAAAGTCCTGTTTGAAAGGAAAGTCATGGGAGAGGACAGGGCCGGCTTGACCGGCGAACCATCCTTTAGAGAGCTGGAAAGAGTCAGCATCTTCCAGAAAACCTGAGCAAGCCTTGCACCTGTGAGTCGTCCTTGTATGTGGGGTGCTCAGTTTCCGCACTCAAGCCCGGGAGGCCATGGATCACAGATCTTCCTTCCCATCCCTCTTCCTGCTGCACTCCCACCTCTGGGAAATGAGGTCTGTTAACACTTTAGACATTTGTCAGGGATAGTTCTGAACCGATTTAGATAAGGAAGGACGCATCGGATTTGGAGAGGTTTCTCTTCCATGCCTGATGTTTTAATCGTCCTCAGTCACAGCTGAACAAGACGGAGGAGGGGCTTTCGTTCTAAAGGAAAGGAAGAAATAATTTCACCCTGGCATAAAAAATACACAGTAAGCCCCTAACTGCATATCAAAGAGACTGACACAAACCCACTTTCTGTCTTTCAGGAGGTGTCCATTCTGAGCAGAAATCATGTAAATGAATCAGGAACTTCAGCCTAAAAGCAATAAACCAGTTCATGAATATGCGGTGCCTTATCTACATCAGATTTGAGTCCCCGATCATTTCAACCCAGGCATTATGAAGAGCAGCCCGTGTGGGGCAGGGCTAGAAAACGGGGAGTGCCATTTCAATTCCAGTCAGGAGGAAGTCAGGATCGCTAGTTGTAATCGGTACCTATCTCACTGAGCTGCACACTGGAAACACCGAGCTATCCTCTGAAACGACCAGTGGAAGGGAGCCTCAGAAATGACAGGCGGCTGGAGCTTAGGCAGGGTGAGCTTAGGCTCGGCTTGCTGGGGGCTCCCCTGACCTGGCCTGCAGTCTCAGGAGTCCCCAGGCTCCTCACCCCTGCAGCTCAGTGAGCGCTGTCACACACGGTGTTGGCCTGGGTGAGGTGGGGCTGCTATCTCAGACTGGGCTGGGGTGCCGTGGTTTATCAGATAGGGGGTCCCAGAATCAGAGTCTAGGAAGGGGAAGCAGGTGGAGTGTGGGGCGAAAGCCAATACAGTCCGTGTCACGGTCTTGGCTGCTGCTCTGGCACTGGGGCACAGTCCCACTGGCAAACCTCTGAGGACCAGCCAGAAAGGGACTGATGGCCCCACCCAATGAGGAGAGCTGACCTTTGCCATCGGGTCCCGACACCCACCGCTCCAAGGGACTCTTGAAAGTGTGAAATCCCTGACCTTCCCCCATATGTCTTTGGCTGAGTAAGTGACTGAATTGCAGAGAAAGTTCAGAGAGAGAGAAACAGAGAAACAGAGGGAGGCGCTTGAGGCCAGATGCTCCTGCACACAGGGACAGTCCCCTGTGCCTGCAGCTGGGACTGGAGGTGGCAGCGGGGACTGCTGGCCAGGGTCTTACAGCTCCAGATGCATCATAGTCCCATGATATTGCTCCTCTTTATCACAGATAATTTCGCCTACCAAAATGGGACTCTGTGCCTGCTGGTGTCTCCTCTTAAAAAGTCCAAATGGGCCAGATGGCGGACTTTGTTACCTTCCGCTGAAGCCTTACGCTGCCCAAATCCAAGCAGTCATCACTGAGATTGGAAATTTCCACCTCACTGGAGTGTGGAGTCACAGTATAGATGAGCCATCCTCTAGGAGCAGAGGCGGGAGGGCCGATCCTCCTCTTCCCACCTAGTTCTGACCTCCTGGCATCTCACACTTAGAGACGCGGCCCTCGTCAGCTCCATGCACAGGCCCCACCTGGAAGAACAACGTCCCCAAGCTCATAGCAACCTTCAAAAAGTCCTTCTGACAGTCTCCCTGCTGCCAAGGAGTGAGATGAGTAGGGGACTCACCGTGTCCCGTGGTCACCTGCTCACTGTCATGTTTTCTTTGATGCCAGATGATGCTCTTTAGGATCCCATGCCTGTAAATGAATCCCTCTGTCACACTCAGACCACACACTTACAGATGTTCGCGGGTGGAACTGTGGTGCTTCCAACAAGGCAGTTCACTCCGCCCATCAAAAAGCCGGCAGCTCAAAATCATCCCAGACAGGCCCGATGTTCTTGAGCTGCTGTCCCTCCCTCTTCCCCATCGTAGCTCACAGCAGCTCCATCCTGCCAAAGCTTTACGCCAAACACCTATGATAACCTCCCACTTTCTTTTCCTCACCTTCTCCATATGGTCTGTTATCATATCATGTTGGCTCCGCCTTCAAAACATATCTGGAACATATCTGGCCTCTCCTTCCCCATGGCCACCACCCCAAATTTATCACCTGGGCTCCCACCCAATCAGCCTGTCTCTGCTCTTGGGCCCCGAACTCTATCCTTGCCTGTCATCCAGGGCGATAGTGCTTAAACACAAATCACGGCGTGCCACTTCTCAGTTCAAAACCTTCCAGTGGCTGCCTGTCTCACTCGGAGAAGAAGTCAAAGCCCTTACAAGGACCTTTATGACCCAAGTCTCAGGGGCAGACAGACTCTAGCACAGTCCCTTCCCCCTTCCTCCTGTGTTTTTCCCTGGGTGTGGTCCCTCCCTTGGGCATGGGTGGGACCTGTGACTGGCTTCTGACCAATAGGGTAGAACAAGGTGGTGACGTCACTAATCACTATGGCATGAATAGAGTTAGTCCCCCAAAGACTTGGGTACTGGAAGTTTGGTCCCCAGTGTGGTCCCCAGTGTGGAAACCCTGACAGGCAGGGCCTAGTGATGGGAACCAGGTGTTGGGAGCTCCTACAACTGCATTCCCGCCGCCTTACATGGCAGTGGGGTCTTGTGGGGCTGGATGGGTTTCCACAAGAGTGGGAGCTCTCACTCCGCAGCCTCTTTACGCATTACCTGGCATCAGCTATTTTGTTACAACAGCACAAAAATGACTGAAACACGAACAAACTCTCCCTCTCCTGCTGGCACGGAGTCACTGCCTGTGAAGCGGCATGTGGCAGGGAATGCCATGCAGCCTTGAGAAGCTGAAGGGGACCCAGCTGACACCAGGAAACAATCCTAGAGCTCTCAGCCCCGCCGCCGCCAGAGACGAGCCCCGCCAGTGACCTGGGTGAGCACGAAGCAGGTCCTTCCCCGGAGCCTGTTGGGGAGACCGCGGCCCGCCTCTTCCCTGACTGCAGCTCTGAGGGCTGAGCGGAGGGTGCCGTGCCAGACCCTCAAGGGAGCAGACAGCGGCCACAGGGCTCTGTGTTCTAGGCTGTGTCACTGTGACCAAATGTCTGCAATTATCGCCTTCTAAGGAGAAAAGTCCCGTTTGGACTCCTGGCTTCAGAGGTCTCAGTCAATGGTTGGTTGGCCTCCTCGTCACAAAACCTAAATGATTTACAGTATGACCCTGTCCAGAAAATGGTGGCCAAACACAGAGTTAGGGCAAGAAGAGGAAGAGAAAGTTTAGCATGCAGTTGAAGAGACATTGAGATTTTGTTGCTGGGCTATGAATTTCAGAGGAGTACTTGGAATGATCTGAGAGGATGGGGAAGGGTGGAAAATGCTGGTATTAGATCAGAGGATATTTAGAAGGGCCCACCCAGCAAATGGTGGGGAGATGGAGGCATCTCCTTTTTTCCACTTTCTCTGTGGTACTGGGGATCAGCAGAGACTTACACTGAGCTACATCCCAGCCCTTTTTGTTTTCTATTTTGAGACAAGGTCTTGCTAAGCTGCCCAGGCTGGGTCTGAACTCTTGATCTTCCTGCCTCAACCTCCCAGAGGGCTGGATTACAGGCATGCACCACCATTACCCAGCTGAAGCTCAGATGTCTGTGAGCGAGGCCGGCTGGGTGTCTTAGGTGGTGCTGCTACACAAAATACCTGAGACTGGGGACTTTATAAAGAGAAGCAGCTCATTTCTCACAATTCCGGAGGCTGAGAAGTCCAAGACTAAGTTGCTGGCATCTGATGAGGGACTTCTCACTGTGTTCTCTGTGACAGAAGAGCAAACGTCAGTTGGTCTAATGTTGCAGAAGCCCCTTTCACAGGAACCTCGTGAGCAGCCCCTCTTAATACCTTCACCTTGGCAACACCTGGACTTAGGAGGGACTCATTCAGACCACGGCACTGGGAGGCGAGAGGCTTGGTGGCCAGATGCTCATAGGACCGTGCAGGCTGGGAGAGCCACAGATGGGAGGAGCCTGCAGTGAAGGGGAGCTTGGGGAGGCCAATTTGCACGGGACCAGGGAGGACCATCCCTGGGCTGGTCCTGCTTGCTCCTGTCCAGGAGGCAGCCCCCTGGGACAAGCACTGCCCACAGGGTCTCCCAGCCTGGGGAGCAAGGGAAGGAAAGCAGGAGAGAGAGGGAGAGAGGGAGAGAGACAGTAAACAAATAAGGAAAAGAAATAACTCTACGTTAGCATCTTTTAGTGCTGCAATGTCATAAACCAGACAAAACACTAGCATACTTTTCATATCAAGAAGGCTCTCTATGACCTGAGGCGATCAAAGGAAGGAAACTTGAGATCACCAGGAGGCTCTTCCTGGTCCCAACGAAGTGTGGTTTGGTGGTGGTGAGATCCACAGCTCACAGGACCACCTTTCTCTCTCTCGGCACTCAGCTACCCAGTGCCAGACAGTGATCAGAGTACAGTTTTCAGATGTTCCTTCCTGCAGGGTCAATGAGGAACACAGGGCTGCAGGCTGGCCTGGTAGAACTTCCCTGCCAGCTGTTAACAGCTTCTCCCTGTCTCTTCCCCAGGCAACTCGTCCCCATCTTCTCCCGGGATAATGGGGAAACCTCCTCCAGCAATTTCTGCACCTGCAGGAAGGGTGGGTGCAGGCAGCACTGTGCCTGCTCTAGTCTCGCTTCCTTAGGGAAGACGTGATTGTGTTACTCCCCCAAAGAAACTTAACCCAAATTCCCACCAGGCAGCTGCCCGCTTAATGACTGCAGGTTAATACGGTTCCTTTTTTAAAGAGGGGAACAGCCTCCCTCCTCTCTCAGTTCAGAAGCTACCTCCTGGGTTTGCATACTGCTAAATATTTTTCAGCTGTGCAGCTTTTCGAACAGTCTCTTTCCTTTTCAACTCTCTTCAACCAAGTGGCCGCCCCTCACAGGAAAAATAAAAACAACACTCTGAACAGAAGATCTAATAGGAATTTTGAGCAGAGTGAATGTTGGTTTCATCACAGCATCCCTGACATTCCACAGGGAAGAAATAGAATTTGAGGTAGAGAGAAAGGTAGCACTGATAGCCAAAAGTTCTGAGAGCCAAAAATGACATCTAAAAATAATATTTGTAAATGTACCCGGAGGCTACTGAATGATGGGCGCCCGCGGGAGCAGGGCCCCAGGCATCTGCCTGTGCCGCAGGCTGCTTGTGTTGACTGGCCCAAAATAGCAACAGCATTGTTTCACCTACAGCGTCTCCATCATCCCCCCCAGCTGTGAATGTAACTCTGGAGCTGAGGATCAGACTGACTCTCTCACAAAGGAGTCTGCCTGCCTTTGGTGGGTGTGTTAGATTTTCAAAGAACCAATGGTCTTAAGAGAGCAGATTTAATAGGGGACATTTACAATATTCACCCAGAAGCCAAATGCAGAAGGTGCCAAATGCAGTGTCTGTCTAGGCACTGGAGACCCAAAAGATCCAACTGAGGGCTGGGAGCCCACAGCACTGTCCCACGTACGTCCGTGTCTGCACATGATGGCCGGAGCCAGGAAACGATGCTCACAGCAGAGATGACAACCAGAGATTCTCTGAAGCAACAGCAGCCATCCTCGACGACAGCAAGGCCCCGAGCTCCTTCCTCGACCAGGACAGCTGAGCCCCCTCCAGAAGAACCAGCCTCAGCAGAGCTTCTCCTGAGAAACAGCCCGCCAACTAGCTACGGCTCCCACTCTGCCTTATGTTGCATCAGCAACAACCCTCAGGTGGATCTCGTACACCCAGCATCACACCAACTCAGTCCAGCTGGGCGTGCTGGCTCAAGCTGACCATATTAGGTCCACCACAGTGGGCAAGCCCGCATCTTGCTGAAGCCACACTCCTTTCTCCCTGAAGCTAGTGAGTCTCTGTTATTGTTCTTCTGTCTCTTCAGTCATCTTCCTTCCACGGACCCTCTTCTGTTATTGCTTCCTTATTCCTATGTTCTTCTCTGCCTTTGCTGCTGCGCTTCTTCCTGTGTCTCTGGCTTGGGAAGCCCGGAGGAAAGGCAGGACTGCAGTTCTGGTGTGAGAGCAGCTGGGAAGACGTCACACGCAGGGAAAGGAAATCAGAGTCACAGAGAGAACAACGTGGCTCACATGTACGGGACCTGTGAGCTGTCAATCATGATTAAGAAAAAGGCAGCTAGGGCAGATTCGAACCTTTGTCCTGCAGGCA